>NIUQ01001821.1:0-10151 GCA_002796945.1 Plectus sambesii
CGCTGACTTATCTCGTGTCATACGTCGTCTTGTCGGCTGCAACTCAATGTCGCAGTGGGTGGAAATGAGCCTCAACCTTCATACATCTCGAGAACCAGTAATTCACAATGCACTGAAATAGGTTGTAGTTTGAGCTGCTGGCCTCCTACTCTTCAGGTGACGATCAAGCACTGCATCGTGAATTAAAAGTTCCAATTTCTTGCCAAACTGAGCTCAGTTTGTGATCTTTAATAAATAGTCAAACTGAATGCATAGTCCGTCGATGAACATCAAATGAAACCAAACTTTGTTGTGTTTTTTAATGGCTAAAAAGTACATTCGCTCTTTTTTTTGAAACAACAGTTGAGATAAGACGGGATACAGAAAGTTACAATACAGCGTGATTCGGTTTATTCGTTGCAGATGTACTAAAGACGGAAAAGGGCGCAATTTTTTTCGGTGCTCCCTCTAATCTCATGTTGTACATTTATTAAGTAATGTGAGAAATGAATTAGTAGGAAGGATGACGTTTCGGTCGATTTCTTCAATTGTCGGTATGAATTTTTCTTTATCTTTTAAAATTCGTTTAATTATTTGATTCTATCAGCAGATATGTACAAGTAAAAACCTTTTCCAGTTGTCTAAAGGATTTTTGCTAATAAATGTACAGTTTCAGCTTGACAGAATACTACCACTAATACGATGTTTAAAAGCTTAACATTCGTACTTTAATCATTGGATCTCATTATATCTTATTGCTTCCTGTTAGATTCAGTTAACAGTTTCTCAAAAAGTCCGTAACCTATTTCATAAACAATAGCAATAGCCGAACGCTCGCCTTCGAGACACCACCAAAAAGCCCTTGCAATTATCAGCTTCATAAAGCATTTGCAAGCTTGCGAATTGCATTTTCATCGATAATATGTCAAAAATATTAATCTGCAGTTCTAAGTTTAATTTCTGCTCCTTAAACAATTGAGCATTCTAATATTCGAATAACTTACGGTACTGCAGAATTGAATTTTCACGAAATGCTGTTGCGAATGCAAGGTGCAATTGCAACTGTTCACAAAATAGGCCCTATCACCTCTAAATAATGTGCACCACTGCAGTTGCTTTAATCTTAAAATACGAAGAATTGAGACGTACAGGACAGGATCCGGTTTACTTGTAATTCTTGTCGATGCTTGAGAAGCAAACTAGAGTGAAGAATGTTTCAGTGCTGTAAAAGAAATTTTATTGAGGAAAACATCAAGAAAGTTCATTTTTACGATAATCATTTGCGGAGTTTGTTCGCTTTTATTTATGTGTTTATGAAATGNAAATTTTATTGAGGAAAACATCAAGAAAGTTCATTTTTACGATAATCATTTGCGGAGTTTGTTTGCTTTTATTTATGTGTTTATGAAATGTTAACTTTCCCCTATTAAGCGCAGAGTTCGTTTTTGAGATACTCTAGTTAAGTTTGAAAGGCTAAAATGATTGATCGAATATCCACTCGCATTCGTCAATTGTCGTGAAGCGAGAATCAGTTACGCATCAGCTGATTTGTTGTGGAAAGCCAGTGAAGTACAAAGTACAAAGTCAGCGGGGCACGAAGTTTGAAACTCATTCAACCCGAAAACCTCTTTGTGGGCGGATGAAATGGCTGTTGATGAGATGAAGCGAGGCTGTTGTTGAGCGCAGAAGTATCTATAGCACCATATTATCGTTCACTATGAATGAAGACATTCTCACGTGTCTCTTAACCATAAAAATGAACATCTATGGCTAGTAACCAGATGCATAATTGAGAACATGATAACAATTCTTTCCTGATCCTTTTAATCAAAAACAGACGGTTAGCAGTTCAAATTTCGTTGCGTTAATCCAGTCAAGTGTGGCATGAAACTTCTAGCATTCTCAGAACAGAGCCGGGCTGATGTTAATGATGTTAATGTTAAATACGTGGTGCGCGTTATGTCTGCCAAACAGCCTTTCTGCAAACTAAACAGAGCAGCGACAGCCTGAGTGACTCAAATACTGATTCAAGCTGAAATGGATTTTATTTCAACCGAAGTATACCAGTACAATGGTACAAAATACAAATGCCATGGCTTTTGGAGCCAACTGGGGTTTTGAACTACCCGGCTGCGACCTTGCATGTGTAGCCGGAGGACCGGACCTTGAAGATACATAGTGTTGCGCGCATTGCACCTTCTTTTCAGGGTATTTTGTCCAAACATTTGTTTGCATATTCAACAGAAATCGGTTGATGCTCTAACCTTTATTGTAGTACTTTAAAGGTTTAGTCTTTATTTTCAGGCATGTGGACGACATGTACTGCAGCGGAAGTTCCCACTGCGAAGTATTAGTGTTATTTTTCATTACTTTATCAAGTATTTTATTGAAACGAATTTTTACATAAACGAATTTTTACATGAACGAATTTATAGTAGAACAAAATTTCATCTCACCAAAGAAGCAATATGCGAGCAACAGTTAATAGCTTCAGGGCCTCATTCTTAAATAGAACATCTGGTAGTCTCAAAAGTAAGGTAGCCTCAAAGATCACGACACATAAAAAGTGAACGTTCAGTTTTCATAACTGTACAGATTCGGATTTTTCTTCGATCGGTGTCGTATCACGTTACAGGAATAATTAAGATCCGCAGAAATGAGCCATCTTTTTCTGTTTCCGCGGGTGGTGACGCTGCTGCGGCTGACAGCAGAGCATTTTGGTCCCCGCGCATCTACCGTATATGAACGGGTTGATGACACTGTTAAGGACTACAAAACAGTGGAGGAAGTATGTGGCGTCCTCGATGAGACGATAGGAGTCGATGTTGACGATGTTCCACCATGCGATCACGTTGTACGGTAGCCAAGTAAGCGCATACGCCGTAATCAGCACTAACGTGATGCGCAGCGAACGAATCTTCGCTTGTTTCAGGCGTTCCTGCCCGCTCAGGGCATGGAACAATGGTGCTAAATTTGAATTGGTTAATTCGCGGGTTAAATGGGCTTTTGCATACAATCACAGATAATGTAAAATTCCTCATATGACCCGAGTGACACAACCGCTGTATTTGGGCAGCGTCAGACAAACTGGTTATCAGGTTGACTCTACTTAGCCTTATGCAGTATTGGGATCTTCAAAAATTCACTCTTAGCCGTCAAATAACAGCTAATCGAGAGTAGCTCTGCGTGGTAACAAGGAAAACGATTAATTTCCATGTTGTGACTGATCATTCAACAATTGCTACAATCGCAGTAATTTGCAACATTAGTTACGTCGTTCCCCGTTGTTAGCAAATAGCAGCGTGGTGCCGAAACAAACAAGACCTCGTGCCATCGTGTGATTCCCTCAACCCCTATGCGATCCTGGCGCCGCTTGCGTTGGCGACCGTGCGTTCAGCGTAATTGATTAATGCGCCGCATGGAGCGTGTTTACTATTTTTTCTCTCTCTCTCGAGACTCCCGCAATCTGCACTTCTGAAGTTCGTGCGATATCGCGCTATTTTGATAGAGGCCGAATGCGGAAGTAGTGGCAGAAGACGGACAATGTGATGAAGAACACGCGTTCAGCCAAAATGATTTGGAAGAAATGCAATTAGGCGAAGGAAATGCAATGCATACCAATGACGGCGGGGTCCTGTCGTCCCGTGCGCTGCTTCATCGAGCTCCATCTCTGTCCCCGGGTGCTCCTGCTTCTGCTTCGACTGCGGACGCTAACTTTCGTCGTCTCCGTCACGTAGACCACCTGCAACCGAAATTGAAATGTCAAACGACGCGTCTGTGCAAATTTATCTCTTTGCTGACGCAAGCCTCATCAATCTTTCATGCAATGTATGTATTAGTTGTGTCGGCCCGAAGCCGTTGAGGATAATAAATTTTGTGTGGACATTAATCTTGAAAACTAATTGAAAAAGTAGAAAAGTGACGGGAAAGCTCGAACACCTTTGAACATTCAAAGTTCATTTAATATCACCTTTTTTCTGTCTCACTCTCCCCCCCTCCCACGGCTTCTTCTATTCAATTAATAGAACCCTTTCTCCCCACCCAGATCATGGATCGAGGTATGCTCATTTATTTGCTTCAGTCACTACATCACCCATAATTTGCGTCTGGAGAGTGCATTGTAGCATGAAAGGGAAACAAGCTATTTTAGTGAATGATATTTGCTGAAGTTTTGTAGTACCTTTCGAAAAACACGCACAGAAAACCAGAGAGCAAGAACACAATAGTATTAGTAATTACACAATTAGACAATAGCATCAGCTGAAATTCACTGCGCAACTCGGCGATAGAGTTGGATTAGCAACCGGTTCTGAATAAGAATTTTAAAATTTGTAGATTTTTTGCAGTAAAATTAACTCAATCAACATGCTAAAATGCAAAAATAACTTAGCACAAAGTTTTTATAACTTGTCTAGACTTCGTCACCTAGTTAAGTTGCAACGCTGCTAGCAACTGGAAATTTCTCATTAGAACGATTAGCAGTAGGGAAGTTACTAACCGATGAGGTGTCGCTGCTGGCATTGAGCGTCTTATAGACGTCGCGAATAATGAGAACGTAGCAGACGGACAAGATGAGCAATGGCAACCAAAATATGACGACAAGGTGGACGGCGTTGTACAGCTTACGAGTAGTGTCGTGCACCGTCTCCGTGGTGTTGTGCAAGTACAACTCTGTCCAGATCGACACGCACTGAGTCATGCCGAAATATTCTATCTCCCGCCAAACATACAGCTGCAACAAAATTTATATATATTATTCCCGCTTTTCAATCCATTTCATGCTTTTAATAGGCATGTAATTTGAAGATTATTTCAGTTTCTCTTACAAACGAATTATATTAATGATTTCAGGAGTGCTGACATAAATTTTGATCAACTGCAAGAGTTGGTACCACTGCAAAATTAATCGTTCTATCGGTGTATCCATAATTTTTGTCGCTTTAACTTAACATTGTTTCGCTGTACAACTGTAAAAAACCTGAATGAAACGACACGCTGTGCGAATCGTAATTGCTGAAAAAATTGAAGCTGCTAAAGAGTACTGACTGTATAATTTTAATCTTTCTGAACTAAACAGGCCGATGGGAATTTGACGTTAATGAAAAATAGTTGTTGTTAATAAACAAAACGTTTGCCATTCATCTGTCAGACAGAGTAAATGCAGTGCATCTATAGGGTATAGTAGAATGTGATAGGACCTCCAGGCGTAACGGATTCTTACGGAGATTCGAATAAGCCAGCCCCAGAAGGCTATCGTAATGTTTTTTAGCAATGCTGTTGTGTGTAAATCAGTATCTCGAAATTCTAATTAGAGCAAAACGGAAAAACTCATTTTAACTCTAGAAGTGAGCCGTTTTTGTTAAGTTGCAACCGACCTGCGGCAGGGCGACGATAGCGGCCAAGGCCCATGCGAGCAGCAGCATTTTCGGGACTCTTTGCCGACCGACGGTGTTGACCATAACGGGACAGCGAAGTGCGTACAAGCGATAGAGAGCGATGCAGACCATCACGTTGGAGCTCAGCGCGAACACGAACACGTCCAGGTAGCGCATCACGATGCA
The DNA here is from genome assembly GCA_002796945.1 of Plectus sambesii. NCBI lineage: Eukaryota > Metazoa > Nematoda > Chromadorea > Plectida > Plectidae > Plectus > Plectus sambesii. The sequence goes on from NIUQ01001821.1 coordinate 5,541, forward strand.
CAGCGCGTATCCACCGTTCCATTCGTACGTCGACAACCATCCAATCCATCCCCCGCAGAAGAATACAAGCACCTAATACATAGGATATTTGCGCTCTTCATGGATCAAAGTTTGAACTGGCGCCATTGTCGGGCATTTATTCGTCTTTGCCAGTACTTAGGGGCGCGTGATTGTGTAAAACGCGGTGGTAAATAAGAAACTGCGCTGTTGAACGGGAAATTTAGTTTAGCTGTAAAAGTGATGTGGCTTATTTCTGTGGCGTGTATTCTTAAGAGACTAAAAATAGATACTCGAAGCGTTATCGGCGTTTTAAAGTGTATTCATGCTTTAAATCCAAAATTTCAAGCAAATAACTGTAATCGAACTTCGCGCAGCACTTTGATATCTCTAAAAAAATTATGACAAGAAATTACAAATTAACTTATTATTGCAATCTTAATATATTGACAATATCTTGCTAATTATCCTATTTATTGTGTAATTATTATCTGATAAAACTATCTTACTGAAGTATGTGTCATTTGCGCGGCAAAATTGTGAAGCAAAAAATTTCGCTACTTGATTCACTTTATCGATCTCATTGATCTGTTGATATTTATTACAGCGAATGAAATTAATATTTTCTGATTTCCCACCGAGCGAAGATCAGTAAACAGCTAATACATATTTAATTTGAGGTGTGCTCAATTCAATGCAAAAAGATAATGCTTGCTTTAAATAATACGTACAAAAGGCGTTTAGTCTCCAAAGCCGCTTTCATTGAATATCGTCATAAATAAAACATAATCCTGTAATTGAATTATGACTCAACGGAATGCTAGTCCATCCGGTAAGCGAGAGAAACAAAATTTGTAAGAAGCAGCAATTGTTCTATATCCATACTTTCGTTATTATTTCGTTATTTGCGCTAGCGAGCGCGTGTCCTTTGATCGTTGATCGGCGCTTGCCTTTCGTTGCTATTAGTGCACGAGAATAAATTTTTGAAAAGGTCGCTTAATGAGGTTGGTATCGCGACGAAATTAAACGTGCGCAAATTGAATACGTCACTTACAAAGATGTCAGAAATGTTGAGGTTGATATGCAGAAGAAGCAGCATGCTCTTGGCATGACCGTAACGTCGCAACATGTAGATGAGTGTGGCGATGTTAACGGGCAGACCGACTGCCAGAAAGATGGAGTAAGACGCGAGCTGGACGTAGTCGCTGAAGAGCATGTCGAAGGTGGCGGCATTGTCGCTGTCGTTAGCGATCGCCATGGCGAAGGAATCGGCGACGGTGGCTGCGGATGCGTTCAGTCCGTCCGCGACGACCGACGGATGTCCAATCGTCCACGAAGGCATCGACGACGACGGCCGCTGAAAGATCCGAGCGCTCTCATCGGGGGCGTTGGCTCCGACAGGCTGCGGAAGCCTTTCTCAGCCATCATTCGATTACGACGCAGCGCTACCCTACACGTCGGTCGTCACACCGTTCGACGCCGGCTCCAGTCGCCAGTCGCCGCCCGGTTGCCGTTCGCGAACTATTATGCTCGTCAATGAACATCGCATCCCCATATCAACCCGCATGCAATTGCAATAGCCGCCGTTGCTCTTTGATGCCGCTCGACGTCGTCACCTCGTCAATTTTGCCAACCAATGTTCTCCGAATGAAGACTGGGGAATACGCGCGATGAAGGGCGGGCGAGGTAGAGGGTCGGACAGGATGTAATACGCAAAAAACCGTGGCAGAAAGAGGACGAGCGGAATGGTAATGCGCCCCCCCCAACTCACATGTTTCTGCTCTTATAAATCATTCAAATCCAACGCAACTCTCTAAACTACTGCATAGGCCAAACAGTATCGCACTTCTCCAATATGCGCGCCTACGCCTGCTTCACGCTGGATCAAGAACTTTACAACAAACGGCAATATATCGTATACGAAACGAATGACAGTAGTTGAATAATCAGACAAGTTGAGATACACGAGTATAAAGGCCGCCTTACCAGGTGACTGTATTGGACAGGTAGACGGGAACTGCAGCTTTCTGAGCGATAATTAAGTAGTGTACCACTGCAGAGAAGCTGAAATAAAAGAAACAGATAAATAAGAAATAAACAAGAGCGGCGGTGCTAACTGACACGATTCAACGAAGCAACCGCTGCTGCAGACTGCGCTGATTTCTAGCAAGATCTTATGAATAACATACACGCCCGGGATGACTGAATATTTTAAGAGCGGAATAATCTGCGCTGCTACAGCCCGTTACAGATAAACAATGAGGAGACACTACCTGGGCGCGCGACAGCAAGAATTTTAGGTCGGTCAAATTACGAATAATATCCAATTAGCGACGCGGAGATGAGGCAAACGATAGCTGATCGCTCAGCGCTACGGTAATTAACACTGGATCCAGCGTAAAAGAGTCTGCGGTTTTGGTGAGAAAAAGAGTCGAAGTGAAACGCATCGAATTCGAACAACATTAGCATGTCTTCAACTCCAGGCGACTATCCTGTGCCTGGAGCGGACGACGCCAGAGCCAGATCGGTGCATTAACGGACCGACCTAGACGGCAACCTACGCCAGCCATATCGCGCCAGAGTATTTGAAAGCGGCCGAGTGTCGAATGCCTTGGCCTCACGTAATTATTACGCTATAAGGAACTGATCGTTGCGGTCTGGCCGATGGGACGCGCGCGTCACTTTGATAGTCCCAAGGTACCTATAAATGCTCTCAGGAAGCGAAGTCGGCGCTCGGTCGGCAGACACGGATCTGGAATGGGAGCAACGAGAATGCGACAATTATTCGGTCTGGCTCAGCCGCGCAAGTGCCGTTTGAAAAGCCGCGAAAATGAAATTCATCAGTTTCTTCAGCCTCATTGCGTTTATTCAAAGCAATTTTGTAGGAGCACAGGAAACGAAANGTAAAGAGAGCAAATAAAGAACGTTAGTCAAAGAATTTAAAGCTCATCTTTTTCTAAATTTGCAATGACTATTCCATCTTTCTAATCAAGTATATTAATAATTGCGGAAAAAACAATTTAACACGCTCTACTAAACTTTGTTCTAAATATATTTCTCTAACACATAAAGATATATATATATTTCTGCGAAATGAAACGCTGTAAGGACCATTTGAAGCATTCGCCTCATTCTTTAATAAAAGCAGAAATTTTTGAAAATGTTTCAGCTATCGCATTTCTTTCCCATAAAAAAGTTTAAGCTGCGCCAGGATCAACCAAACAGAGAGGCCTATTTTCGATAAAATACTGCGCTAATTTGATTAAAGAGCAAGGTATGGAGCGCGCGTGTAAGTGCACGTTTTCGAAGGATTCGATTACTTAGTAGACGGCGAGCCGCACATTATAGTCTGCTAGGCCTAAGCTTCCCAAGGTGTCACTTTCCGTGGTGACACACCATTTTTCCCAAGAATCACCATAGATTCATCATGTATATGAGCCGTAAATTAGAGAGCAGTAAGCTATAAACTTCTGGAGCGGCTTATCTCAGTCAATTATCATCTTTATCCTTACTAGTGATAAAATTGCGAATACGAACAGGCTGCATTAGAATCGCGCACATTTGATCGCAGGAAAGCTAACGCCTTTCGCACGCGACTCAACAATTACTTTATCTTCCACAATCGACCTTCAGTTTTATTACGTCTTCGGCCCACGCAAGTATGCGTGCATTCAATCACCTATTTATATAACTGGGACTAAAAACCTCCTTACCCCCTTGCTCTTTTTCGCACTCTTCAAACAAATCTAATTACATCGAGCTTTCATCGTAATGACCCTCACAATGCGAACTCAGATAGCTGTCGCAACAAAGCCAGCCACATCGAAAGAACAGTAGACAGAGATTGGGGCAATGTCCAGCTTTATTTATGGCGCATGAACTTGCGCGCAAGAATATTCTCATATTGTACTCGCACAATAATACGCATCATCAATTATGTATCAGAGTAGGCGACGAAGCTTAATTAATCGTGAAAAGGAGACAGTCGCCCTCGCACATTGCGTCAGTTAGCACTGACGGCATTGATCCGTCGACGGGGTGATGTTATGAGGCGATTTTCTCTAGTTTTACGTTCTCTGGCATACAATTTACAAGCTTCTTGTTTTCCAAAAGTTGATTGAAGGCAGACTATAAAAATGGCTATTAGTCGAAAGCAAGTTAATAAGACAAAAATTCCCGCCGAAAACAAACTTTCGAGGCTTCAAGCTGTAAGTGCGAACATAAGGCGATAAGACTAAACAAGGGATATTTGAGATCCAATGCCTGTACATGAATTTAGGGGCAGTTCGATATAGCGAAAATACTATGCTTTCGCGATAATCATGTACTTTCAAATCGAATGAAGAGGAAGGCTTAAATTTAGCCTAATACCCGCCCTAAATGTGCTTGATCAACAACACGAACATTCTCTATTGTCTCTCCCATCCCGTTTAATCAGCGTCGTCGTAATCGTCAAGATCTGAGAAGTAGTTGTCGTCCCCGACGTCCTCGAACAAAGGCATCTCTCCGCCCTCTATCGGTCCATCGTCCTGCAATTGCATTGAGGGAATCGTCTTAGAGTTATTATTGACAAGATTAAATCGCTTCATTCAATGTCATGGAAATATAAATTGA
>NIUQ01001821.1:10236-26863 GCA_002796945.1 Plectus sambesii
GCTGGCGCTTAAGCAAAGCATAAAGTGATAAAACGCCGACGACGGGTATTCACGGCTTCAAAGATAAAAGTTTTCGAATGCTGAAATAATAATCCTTCTGGACTGGTTTGCATAATGTAACAGTTCGCTAAGTCGTCGTGTGTTAAAAATAAAAGCGCCATCGTACCGCTGGTTGCAACGGTGGCAGGGGTATCTCAAACTGCGGACTGATCAATGTCAAAGGCTCGTGCTTCAGTTGCAGCAGCTCGAAGGCTCTGAAACGTTCGCTGTTAACAGGAAACTGGCCGAAATGACTTAGGAACAGTACTCTTCTCAGCTGACCAAATAGTGCGTCATTTCATGTGGAAGTGAAATGAGAATGCATAGTGCGCGTCACGTGACTTTGATGGAGCAGGTTGACGGAGCCAAAAGACAGTTTTGAATTTTAATTTCATCATTTTTCAGAAAAATGCATTAATATGAAAAATAATATGTCTCGTGCAGTATTATGTAAAATTAATGCCATAAGGTTGCATTGAAATTAGCCGCGTCCACAGTGCGCAGCCAGGACATTTTATTAAATTATTTTTTAGGTGTGACATGCTAGGTGCTCTGTCAATGACGCCGGACTAGATGCCAGAGCTAACAAGTCATTGCAAATTAGGTTTCGATACATGGCTGGGGGTTATTAGTTATTAATTACTTGATTACTCAAGGCTTCGACTTTCGCGACAGGGTCAGAAGAGAAAATGAGTTAAGAGAATGCATTTACCCGCACTTAGGGATATTAAACGACTGCCAATAAAATGAATTGTACACTCGAAGCTCGAACTAGTTTATCTCTCTCTCTCTCTTTCGTCGCGGGAAAAATGCCACCGGGGACTGTGTTACGCTGGCTTTACATTACTTTGTCAAGCTAAAAGAATTTCTTACTTTATTTTTACGAATTGTCCGTGCCAACATTGAACATGATTTTAGTCAGGAATATTGGCGGGGACATTGATCATAAACTCTAGTTCACTAAAGTTATAGTCTAACCTCATGCATTTTGGGAGCATCGCCAAGTCCATAGCGTGTAGACTGCCATCAAAGAGCTTGATAAGATCGCGTGTTGGCAGTTCGACTTCGCCTTCTTGTAGGCATACTTTGAGCTGACTGGCCAACTGCAGGTGGTCGGGTATGGAGTGATTGTCGGATATCTCCGGGTCGCTCGCGTCTATCGCATTCAGCGCCAGATCATTCGTCAAAAATTGAAATATCACATCCTGCAATTTCGTGGATATCCTTTAGCAGTTCTCACTCCCAGCAAAATTGCGTTTTTCAACGCTAACTGAGCTTCAATTTTTATTTGTCAAAGATAATTTATGGCGCAAAGAAGCCGCGCGACGGATCATTTTCTATATCAAAATATCATCCATATGTAAAATTTCGCACAGTAGTATTTTGTGAACGATGCACAAAAAAGATGAACCTACCAGAACTTTCAAATTTTCGTCCTTGTCAAGATATTGGTCGGTGAACATGTGTACGGAGCCGACTACAACCAGTTTGCCGTTGTGATCCTGCAAAAAAGCAATAATACAACGTCAATGAGTGCAGGAAGATAGCTTGTATAACTAACCTTGTGCGAATGGAATGCGCAGATGGGCCGATTGATCGGATAGCAAACACTGCCCGTCGACAGTACCGGAGTGGACTGTCGGTTGACGTTCAAAGTTGCGCCGAATGGGTACACGAATGAAAGAGCTCTAAAATCGTATGATACATCAGATGAGCATTGGCGCTATTACATGAGTAAGAGTGTGCATAAACTGATGAACAACAATTTGGGACCTGTTTCTTGAAACTGCTGAGTGTTGAGAGCTGAGAAATTCAGGCTCAGTCCTTTCTGAGTATTGAAGTTGCATGAGTGCAATGCGACGGCGACTACGCCGAACTGAGGCTCAATTTGTCTGCTCTCAACATTCAGCAGTTTGTGAAGAACGACCTTCGATAAAAACGGTTAACAATAACTTGCAAATGACAACGAATCATGCGTCAGACAGCTGAACGTCTGAACGATCTGAGGGGGAGAGGGATGACGGCGGCTGTAACAGACTCCGAGTGCTGCGACCACGAAAAGTTACTTTTTAGCCGCTTATGACAAGGCTGCTTTATGTTAAGTCAATGACAATAAAATTGCCATTATTCGTGCCCAGTTTTTAATGCTCAGCTAAAATCAGTTCATGGCGCGTTCTCCAGAGCTAGGAATGGCCGAAGCTACCCTTTCGTGTAATAATATACTTGAAAGCAAATGGCTTTGGTATGATGATGTTAAAATGTTTAAAAAGTTAAAAATATGATGGAACGAAAGACGCTTGTAAAGAAAAAAAATTATCTCACTGAGCATGGTTTTCGTCGTCGTCGAGCGATCCTTTGTCAACTTTGCCGGCGGCGTGAGCAAGAGATCGATTCAAAACGCCATTCGACACAAGAGCTTCTTTCGGATGGAAATACTTGTAGAAGATGGTTCGAATGACGCTATCTGCAAATGCAACACAATGAAAGCAGAAAAGGCCTCAATGTAACTGAGAAACAGCGTAATTTTACGAAATTAGGACGAATACAGTTTTCGTAATCTCGCTTTTCAGCAACTAAATCGTGAGAATTCAGTTCACAACACCTTTATTGTAAAGAAGGAATGGAAAGTTGAATAATGACAGTTCGTATCGCGACTGAACTATTCCATTCTCTACGCCCAACATTTTCTCAAAACAGATTTCAACAAAGCTAATATTGATCAACCTGAATTAACCATGATGCCGAACTCTTCGAGAAGAAAGTTGATGTTCGTGTCGTTTTTTGATTCACCACCTTCGCTCATCAATACCAGCACACTTCCGCCGATTGAGATGAAACGGCGAATGCTTTCAAACTAAAATGTTACCGTTCTTGATAATAATATTAGATCCGTAGCTTTGTTCTGCTCTGATAATGGCTTTATTTAATCAAGCAAAAAAAGGGTAGCGGAAGTACACTAATTTAGAGACAAGCTAAATGATTGCCAGGTTTCAACTTTGAAAACCCACGGCTTCAGCTTCAAAATTCAAATTATAAAGCTTTTACATGACCAGGCTTTTACAAATTAGATAGGTCTGACGTCATCTTTGAATAATGTCATAGTATACCGGGCGGGATTTTTCGCGAGTATAATAATATCAGAATGTTGCATGGGCAGAGAATCATATGCAGCGCCGGCACCATAACTGTATCACCTTACATTCAACAGTTGACACTGTTTTACCCCATTCAACTTTTGAAACTATTATTAAGGCGATCACTTACCTCGCTTTGTGTGAATTTGGCGCGTGGCGCAGGAATGACGAAAACTCGGCAATCGTCAAACATATCGTCTCTAATTTCGCCTGTGTTACTGAAGATAATACTTGTATTATTGACAAAGTATCCCACTAAATCAACGAACAGAAAGTTTAAGCCTCATCAGGAAACAATTTATTTGCAAATTTGATAGGATCTCTCTAATTTTTCCTTCTCAATATATTAATTTTTGGTTTCCCGAGCAATGGAACCTGCGATTATGGTATTCGCTGCAGCTTTTTCTTTATTCAAAAGAAAATATTACGCATAAATATTTGCAATATGTCGCTTTCAAAGCAATTTTGCCATAGCAAACAGAAAGAAGTATGACAGCTCTCTGCTACATCAATGATTGTGTATTAATTTATGTCTAAAGTTGGCTCAAGTTCCTCTTTTGGACATAATGATAAATGATTAGTAGTCGTTCTGCCACATGCGCTAGTGACGCCGTTATCGGCATCCCGCACAACTCTGGAGTGGCGCAAAGTAGCGATACTTGTTGGACGGTATGGGACCTATGTGACCAGAAGACAGTCGCTGAGATATGAGTACAGCTGCCTGCATCTCGTACCTTTGACACTATATCGTATATGATTGAAATACTGGACTCGGCTAGCTAAGTGCAGATCTCGGCGGCTGCCCTCAGTGAAACAGGCGCTTGGCCAGCAAGGAAACAGGTTGGCCCCACAGGCTTGTCAATATTTTGAATAATCATGGTGGGTGGCAGGTATGAAATGTCACTTCAGTACCTAATAGTTGTCGAAAATTTTGCAGATCAACGCTCAACCGCTAGATTAGTCAGTGAACGATACAACTTTGAAGCGATCCAAATTGACCAACCTCTCAATCTTCCACGTGTTCTTCAGCTTCCTCAGCATGTTCCTCAGCCCGGAGTTGATGTTGAACTGCTCATTTTTCGACTGGTCAAACAAAACGACTCCTCTGCCAGCCATGGGAGCGCGGCTCTGAGAAGGCGCATTATTGTTGAGCAGCAACAGACCACCGCCACTAGTGGGTGGTCGGTTGAATTTGTAATCGCTCACCTCCTCTGACACAGGCGGCATTTCGGCTCTGACTGAGGTTGGGTCGTCCCGGGCGCTTCGGTCCGGCCTTGACTCCTGGTAGCGCTCGTACGGGTGGATCGATCAATTGTATCGCTTTAACACGCACAATCGCTCGTGGCCGGCTCGTCGTCGCGCACCTTGTGTACTAGTCTCTTAGCAACAGCGAAAATACGCGCGCCTGTTTCATCAAGGCGATTGAGCGCCGCGCACGTATTCGTACCACTAGTAATTACTTATTCGGTTAGGGCTGAAATCACTTTGAAAGCGCAGATTTTCTATGTTATCTTAAGCCTACAGTAAACCTTCATAACACGTAATTAATCTATGATTGCTTGAGGCAAAAGAACCAAGTGTTTTATTCAATGTAAGTCCTCGTAAGCCTGAGGATCAATTGTGTATGCGCATATTTGCACCGAGCCGAAATTGAAGCTTGTTCTATTAGTAGTGACTTCTCTCACATCTTTCGTTGTCTTATATTATATAAAGACGATGAAGATTCTATGACTTTTTGATGGTGGGAATGCTCTGTTCTGGTTAATCCGAGTTTTCACCGTTTAGACTGCAAAATCTGATTTAGGTGGCTGAATTTGCCAGAAGTGGCTTCTGTTATTGTTGATTGAGGATCTGTGATATGGCAGACATCTTTTATTACGCAAAGTAATGAAAAGATCGTCAGTAAGAAAAGGAAAACAACTCATAGCTGTACATTTGATCAGACTGTATATACATTGAACTAGAAGGAAACTTTGGGGTGATCAAAGATGTTGGTAGAGACGTGATGATCACCGATGATGACTTAGGGTTGAGCCAGGATGGCACGTCGTTTGCGTCCGCAGCCGCATGATGGTGGTGGAGGGGGTGGTGCGCATGGCTGGGGCGCTGGGCAGACTGGAGCCGGGCACGGTGGTGGAGCTGGTGGGGCACCGCAGCCGCAGCCGCCACCGCCGCCGCCAAGTCCGAAACCGAAGCCTTCAGCCATCGAGGCGATGAGGAGAACACCAGCGATGAAAATGATGGCCTTCATTTCTTCGAAAGAGTGAGAGAGATGGGAGAGCAGAAGAGATGAAGAGGAGAGGAGGAGATAAACTGATGATCAACTGATGCACTCGTCGCTCTTTTATGGGGTGCAATCGAATGGTTGCTCCTTTGTTCGAGAGCATATCCGGCTACATCATTTGATGCATTCAAATCCGGGCTTGACGATGATCTGTTATTTCTAATTTCCAGTCGTAATAAACAGCGATGCCTGTAGCATTTTCACTTACACAAATCATGAGAACTTTCATCCCATCGCGCCCATAGTGCGAATAAAGTACTTGATTTCGCAAGAGGTGGCGGATCCTGTTTGATCTTGTCCAGACCAATACGAAGAACTACGTATTTACTGAACTACTACCAACTGTTATCTCGTTACATTCCACGACTTCAGCACTAATAGTTTTTTCAGCTTCATTCGTAAATGAATGTCGATTTACACTTGAAAATGATCTGTGCTTTGTTACGTTCGCTCATGACCCAGTAAACATCATAGCTACTAGGCTTTTTAGTGCAAATTCTCATTGCTATTTGTCATAAAATGCATGAAACCGAAAAAGTGTGGCTTCATTGTTATCATGATGGTTTTTAGCATGAATCGACTAAAGTAGCGTTTAAAATGCCGTGTTCGCGGAACTCCAGCGGGGCTATGTAATTGACTCTTTTGTGTAAACTGTTGCGTGCTGTTTGCTGGCCGGTTGTGATGCGGACTTCAAAGCGTATTGAGTCAGAGTGATGATCATATTGTGTTAGTTATGCTAATAAATCCGTACCAATTTGTATTGTTGAACGAACTTTGCTGATTTTGACCTCTTAAGGTTATGTTCTCTACCCGTTCGCTAAAAATCTTTTTTCAAACAATTCATTTGTTAGGGGCATATTATGGAGCCTAGCGGCGATTGACAATACTAAACCGGAACTGGATATAACTGAAAAATGGGTAGTTACCGCACTTTCAATTCCGCATTTCACAGTTTTGCAGTTTTGCAGTTTTCATTATTTTATAGAACTTGCCCCCTGGGGGAAGGGGAATATCAATCATGTCCTCTCCTCGCGATCTGTGGATGCGGCAGCTTCGACGCTAAACTATCTGTAGCAGTCGCAATGTTACTTTATCCGTATTCGTGCTTCTCCTGACAATGGAAGGCAGAATGTTTTGAGGCCAACTATGTGTTCTAACATTTTACGCGACTGCGGCGCAGAATTTCATTGAATCGTTTGTTACTGTCAGCAGTTCCGCGGGTAATGATGGCAAAAACCCCTCTACTACATTTATTTCATCTTAGCAAACCTTATTTTGTAGGTTTCGCTTCCCTTAACATCATTAATTTTTTGTGCTAAAGTGTTCAGGCGGTCAAATATGGCAGCAACAAAGTGTACTGGCGGTGATATAATGGCCGACTGCAGACTGAAGGTTTAGAGACGGTTATTGTTAGAGGCGACGTAATGTCGAATACGGTGAATTGTCTTACTTCACAAAATGGGGCAAAGTTGCAGACACAGTTTCTTCATTTTAAGAACGAGACAGAGCGACGTTTGATCAATCAAATTGAATAAACAAAGACTGTTTACTCATTTCTGAAGGAATGTACTTGGTTCGAATCTATTGGAACTGAACAGCAGTATATGATACTTGACAGAGCGTCGCAGTGTAATCTGACAACTGAGGGCATATTTCACTAAAGCTCAGTCACTGCAATCTGAACTCAGTTCGCTGCGTCTCGTATCCTAGACATTAATTCCTGGTATAATAAGTCGATTACTCGCTTAGAATTCTAAACAATATAGAAACCATATGCCACTCATTGTCACTCTCTCGGCTCGCATTAAGGCAGAAGGCCTGTGCAGGTGAAAATTAAGAAACCCTCAGCATAACGATTTCTGTGTAATCAGAAATTATATCGTACCGATACAAGTTTTAATGTTTGAAGTTTTTAATTAAATATAACAAAAATCTGCAGAAGCGTTCCGAGAATTATGAAATGTTGTGATGACGATCCGCAATATATTCAAAGTTCTTTTGAATACAAAATTAACTAGAACTTCGAATGATTTGCGGATCGTCATCACATGTGCAACTGAAACTTTCGCCAGTAGAACCAAAATATTACGGCAAAAGTGTTGATCATTATTCCAGGACATAATGCAAAACTGAACCGAATATCAATTATTAGGTGATCCAAGTAATTATTATCTATTTAGGTACCGATGCGCCGACTCGATCAATACCCTAAGCTAACTTTTCACGAAGCCAAGGTCAACTTGAAGCATAGTGCGTGTGCTAAAGCCTAACATAAGGCTAGCTATACTCGCATTGACTAATTTAGAGCTCAAATCTAATGCTACTCTATGCGCAGACGTTTCTACATGATTTTTCTTCTAGACAGTTCTAAGCAGCTTAGCGCGACAAATCTGCACCTTACAGCGATCCTACATGTCTAACTTTTGGATCCAGTCCTCTCGGTTCTTTGACTCGCGCTGAAGCTTTTGCCTTACGCCCAGAGCCCACGTACGCAGCGCGTATTTGTATGCGCATAGCATTCCTCTGGTGGACCAAAATTTTCTTTTCCAAAGTTGACATTTTGCGCTTCACCTGTTCATCGTATGAATACATACTCGGAATGTTCTCAAATTAATAATTTACAACATACGTGATGCTTAAAGCAATATTTTGTCATATCAACACAGTCTAATTAACATCCTGTTAATCTTGTGCATACAGTCTCGAATTTGAAAGATGATCCGAGAATACTGCAAGTTTCTGAAGAGTTTTCAGCGTAATCTCTGCATGTCCGTTAAACGCTCTTGAACATGCAACTGTTCATATGTTTATAATACCCTTCAATCGGCTTCAAAACTATCTTCAAAATTTATCCACTTCTATTGTCAACAAAAAACTCCTACTTTAATACTCTGTATTACTGGTCATGCCTCAGCGGAATAATTATTAATTCATCGAATAAACTGCGACTAAAAGGATACCAAAAGAACATATCACGGAACATTTCTGGACCTACATTACAAGGAGTAAACGCAGCGCAGTATGACGTCTGCTCTAGTTATCTCATTTCCAACGCAAATCGAAACGGGTTCAATGCGAAAGACAAACATTGCAATTCCATGCCATTTAACCTCAAGAATAACCAGTTTGACAGTATAAATCAACACCTTTTGAGACCCACACATGCGCTCAATTAATCTCTGCCGCGTGCATCCGTTTTCGTGCGCGTCGTAAAAGGACTGTGGGAGAAGGACACCGAACGCGCGTGAGATGAACAAAGAACTTGGTTACTTAACACTCGACCACTTGGCTGCACCCGTCCGCGCCCAAAAGTATTTCAGATCGCACCTGGGGCGGCAAGACGATGGATGATCTCCAGTTGCGACAAGATGAAAACGCCTCGGGCCTTGTGTCCCTTCTATGAAATGTATGTGAGCCAGACGGTTCAGCGTTGACCTCCGGACCTGGACACTGATCTAGTAGCCGACTTTGGGCGAACAAAGACTGTCCAGCGTCCTTTCTGCCTATAAAAGAGAGAGTGACCCATGATTCGAACATCAGTCAGCTGCTCCTGATCCTTCTATCTCTTTGCTCTCTCAGTTCTCTCTACTCTCGAAGAAAATGAAGGTCATCGTCTTCATCGCTGGTGTTCTCCTCATCGCCTCGTTCGCTGAAGGCTTCGGTTTCGGCGGTGGCAGCAGTGGCTGCGGCTGCGGCGCCCCACCGGCTCCACCACCGTGCCCGGCTCCAGCCTGCCCAGCACCCCAGGCATGCGCACCACCCCCACCACCACCATCATGCGGCTGCGGACGCAAACGACGCGCCATCCTCGCTAAACCCTAAATCTTAGGCGTTTACTACCATCGAAAGATCCACCATCAGTCAACATCTTTCAACGTTTCTTTTGCCGAACTTCGCTATAATTTTCTCTCTCAGCTCAGTGTTCAGTTTTGATGAAATGATTCCATATATTATCTATTTCTTGACAATCTTTTACTTACTCGTGTAATAAAAGATGTCTATGTCTTAACTCCGAAGAACAAAACACATTCGAAATATCACCAACAGCAATGAAAGAAGAAAGCGCTCTCTGGTTAAATGGTTGAAATAAGTACCGAAAGTCGTCGAGCGGGTATTTGAAGACCTCGAGATTTCATACTTTATTCTAAAAGTTCTCGCATAGGCAATGAATCTCACACTGCATTTATGCAATCTCGTCGGAATATGCTCAGACTTGCAGATCGAGGTTGTGAGAGGTAGCTATCAGCAGAGATTGTCATTCGCTGGTTTGAGTTTGTCAAGCAGTTTTCTGTTTCACCCCTTCCCCTAAAACTATTTATTGCAAACAGAGGATTTCACCACAACGGCGCTTCTGGAAGGCCGAAATTAAAATGTCGGAGGTGGAAACTGAAGTGCGAAAGCCCTCGAGAGTCTATGTCTTTATACCCAACATTATCTGTTTTGTCCAGCGCTTCAACAAAGTATAAGAAATGTCTGTGTGTGAAGCCGTTTGTGTATAATCGTTTAGAGACAAACTCGCAAAGTACTGGAATAAAATAACAGTAGCAAAGACTTTCACAAGTTCGGTTTCACAAGGAATCTGGTTTCCTCCAAAAACATGTAATAAACTTAAAACCCAGTTCATTCAAAAGCAAAAAGAATTTTTTTGTCAACTTTCCGATAAAAATAAAAAAGGAAGGTTAGAAACAAATCAAATGATAATGACCCTAATTATGAATATGCCCGGATCCGGAGCCGTTTTTAATACATGACTGAATATGCCCTTTTCGTACATTTTGTCCTGTTAACGGGGCGGCCAAAGTGACGTGATCGCTATCGGCGCAGACGATCCGGCAGCGAAGAGTTGTATTGGACTTCAGAGAAATTGTCGTACGTGCCTTTCGTTGTATACCATTTGCACTTTAAAAGGACTCCTTCAGTTTGAAGAGAACGCTTCCATAATCTAAAACGACACTTTTCTAGTCCTATCAATATAAAAAATGTCCCTTTTTGATTAGTAAAGCGTTCATATTAAAGTGGATATAATATAAATGTGAATTTGCAATATGACATGCATGCGTTGCTGTTCACAGTCACTCGCAGGTAACTTTTTGCGTTTCGGCGAACTTCAGCGACCGCAAAAGACTCTGAATAGTTTATTGCATTCGCGGCCGTTCGTGTCATTTTGGGCGCCCTTAAAGTCAGTGTCGAGGTCGCCGTTCGATTCTCCACAATGACACGCGTTCAAAGACGATCAATTATCTCATCCTTTCTTTACACCTGCGGTATAAAACGTTAAAACGACACTTTAAACATCAACACGCCATATTGACCCTTTTATGTCGCTCAGACTGCACAGTTTAAAAAAGTATAAGGTGACGGCGCAAATTTGGCATGGTCGGACTGGAGTCATTAGAAATTTGCCAAACAATTTTGAGCACTAGTAATCAGCGACCTCTTCCCTATATTTCACATTTACTGACAAAAGAGCTCTTTTAGCTGTCGATCATACCTTAATGGCCTCCTTTGCTTTTTCAGTTGTTCCTTTGTTGTGACATCTTTTATTAACCGGAGTAATGAAAAGATCGTCGTCAATAAGCGCAAACAGTAACAACTTCTAGCGTGCACAAGCTTCACGCTTTACAAACTGAAATGTTATACGTCAATAGTAAAGCAATCTACACGTTGCCAAATTGGCATATAAACGTTTTGGTTCGACAGATGCAGTGTACACCAGACATGTGCATACGAGGATATATACCAAGTGCTGCAATCAAATTATTATCTTAGAAACTTAGTAGCTTGGATGGAGCTGATTTTCTTACTGTGCAAGATAACTCATTAACTGCATCCACACTAGAAAGTTACTAAGTTAACACATTTGATGCGAAAGTGATATATACCCTGAAGCCGGTGGAGCAGATGCTTCACACTGCTCTAAATTCATGCACATGTCTGAAACGCACTCTGTGGAACAGATTTTTAGAGCTGACGGAAAGCGTAGCAGGTGACTTCATTAACGGTCTCTTGACAGAAGTCTTTGCTGTTGACGACGAAAGAGAAGTCTCCCTTGCCGCAGACGACGTCGTAGGTGCCCTTCAACTTCGTCAGTGTCGCCTTCTGAATGGCAGTCTTCGATTCAGCAGTGCTGCCCGAGATGTTCTGAAAGATTTTATTTCTTAAAGAGTTCAGTTACGTTTTAATATTGAAATATTACTGCCTTATGTTTTGACTGGTATCAAAATATCGCTTAAAGTATTATGCAAGAATGCTGTTGTAACAACGTGAATCAGAAAAAGAATTCTTACCTCATGGAGGACCTGACGGAGTTTCTCGCTGGTGCACAAAGTGCTACTGGCGTCGCCGCTAATGGCGCTGGTAGCGTCACGTCGCTTGCGTCCACCACATCCGCCGCCGCATCCGCCGCCGCCGCCGAGGCCGCCAAAAAGGTTGGGGAAGCTGGGCATGCTCAGACCACCGCCGCCGCCGCCGCAACCGCATGACGGTGGTGGTGGTGGTGGAGGACACGGTGGAGGCGGCGGCGGGGCGCCGCAGCCGCCGCCGCATCCGCCACCGCCACCGCCACCACCGAAAAGCCCGAATCCGAAGCCGTCAACCGTCCCGATCACGAGCAGCACACCAGCGACGAAAGCGATGGACTTCATTTCTTCCGAATGAGAGAAGAACAAGCGAAGGACAGGAGAGCAATGAGAAGTACAACATGAAGGGCAGATCTGCTTTTATATACTCTAATTTTGAAACTGTATGATTCTTTGTTTGCAACAAGAGGATCAAGAGGCTTTGTTCTGATGAATCCGGGCAGCGTTTGGTTTGTCACGCCTTATGACAATGCGATCCTCGATTTTTCGAATCGATCACAAATCGAAGAGAATCCGTCTCGGTCATAATCGGATTTTGCAAATGTCCTGCTCTTTCTTTTCAGACACACAAAAAGTACGTCGATGCAATCTCGAAACCGGTTTCACATAGATAGAATGTTGTTGATTAATCTTCATTCAGTCGCCGCGATTTTGCTGCGCCCAGACAAACGATCTGTTGCGCAACGACCGAAATAAGAGTTCTTTGATTAGTGACGAACAATGTCACATTTAAGTTGCTATACTTAATCATGCAAAATCGACGAGTGCCGAAAATCGAACAGCCGGAGAAGGAGAATTCAGAAAACTCTGAGGGACATCAGTTGCGTTATGCAGAAAGTCATCATAGTTCTCTTAAAATTTGGCAGGGGGAAATTTCGAATATTGGGATCCCCGCCCAGCTTTCGCGGACTGCAAGATAAATCGTAACGCGTCGGTTTGCGATACAATGCACTTTTGCTCGTTTGTCTATTGCTTTTTACTTCTTATTAATGTCATAGTGCTGCCATCGTTCAAGGAAAGTCGAGTTGGAGCAAAAAATTTGATTCTGAATCGTCACTTATGGATTTTTTGCAACTTCAGCGCAAACGCTCTCGATCGATCACACGTCGCGAATGGACCCAAATCCACCCTCGTGTTTTTTGTCCCCGTACGTAGAGAGAAATTTACGAACGGTTAATGTTGTGTTTGCCTTTCAGTTGGTTCAGGTTTTCCCACCAATACATCGCGGTTCTTTGACGAGGTATTTAGTGCCCACGCGCACACAAAAAAACTCGTTCATGACATGGTGATTCGCAGCGCGAAAATTTGCAATTTTGGTGAACAAAAAACTATTTTTACCTCCTACATTTCATTCACCTTTGCGTAAACTATATTTTCACTCGTACTCAGATAGCTTCTGTTTACATGCATCCATTCTGCATCAACATGCATTAACATTTGTAAAATATCATTTATTTTAATCAATTTGTTAATTAACGCAAACTTTTTTGACTTGGCTCCATGCTAATATCTTCGGCAGTTAACTTATCTATACCGCCATTAATATGATGAAAAAATCCAGTAAACAAATATTTAAAGGCTGTATTCGAACATTATTCAAAGAAAATGTGAATTAGCTAAAAGTTAAATGAAAGAAAATGTAGCTTCCTGTATTATAAGACTGCACTGAATGTAAGAATATATTTGCAAAGAAACTCCTTCGGCACCTTGTGAGAGTTAATTGATCCGTGGAACATGACATGCCATGAAGCAAATTATCGGTTTCTTCTGTGAAGTAGAACTCCAGCTTCGTAGCCTTGTTGTACCAATTGTTCGCGACGTCCCAATAAGACCTATTCTGCGCAACGCCAAAAAATATGAAATATGAAACTGGTATGGAATAATTATCATAATTAACGCAAGATTATCTTCACTCTGACTCAGTACGCTTTGAAGTCCGCATCACAACCGGCCAGCAAACAGCACGCTACAGTTTACACAAAAGAGTCAATTCCATGGCCCCGCTGGAGTTCCGCGGACACAGCATTTTAAACGCTACTTTAGTCGATTCATGCTAAAAACCATCATGATAACAATGAAGCCACACTTTTCCGGTTTCATGCATTTTCTCACAAACAGCAATGAGAATTTGCACTAAACAGCCTAGTAGCTATGATGTTTACTGGGTCGTGAGCGAATGTAACAAAGTACAGATCATTTTCATGTGTACATCGTCATTCATTTACGAATAAAGCTGAACAAACTATTAGTGCTGAAGTCGTAGAATGTAACGAGATTAAAGTTGGTAGTAGTTCAGTGAATGCGTAATTCTTCGTATTGGTCTGGACAAGATCAAACAGGATCCGCCACCTCTTGCGAAATCAAGTACTTTAATCGCACTATGGGCGCGATGGGATGAAAGTTCTCATGATTTGTGTTAGTGAAAATGCTACAGGCATCGCTGTTTATTACGACTGGAAATTAGAAATAACAGATCATGGTCAAGCCCGGATCTGAACGCATCAAATGATGTAGCCGGATATGCTCTCGAACAAAGGAGCAACCATTTGATTGCACCCCATAAAAGAGCGACGAGTGCATCAGTTGATCATCAGTTTATCTCCTCCTCTCCTCTTCATCTCTTCTGCTCTCCCATCTCTCTCACTCTTTCGAAGAAATGAAGGCCATCATTTTCATCGCTGGTGTTCTCCTCATCGCCTCGATGGCTGAAGGCTTCGGCTTCGGACTTGGCGGCGGCGGTGGTGGCTGCGGCTGCGGCGCCCCACCGGCTCCACCACCGTGCCCGGCTCCAGTCTGTCCAGCGCCCCAGCCATGCGCACCACCCCCACCACCACCATCATGCGGCTGCGGACGCAAACGACGCGCCATCCTGGCTCAACCCTAAGTCACCATCGGTGATCATCACGTCTCTACCAACACCTTTGATCACCCCAAAGTTTCCTTCTAGTTCAATGTATATACAGTCTGATCAAATGTACAGCTATGAGTTGTTTTTCTTTTCTTACTGACGATCTTTTAATTACTTTGCGTAATAAAAGATGTCTGCCATATCACAGATCCTCAATCAACAATAACAGAAGCTACTTCTGGCAACTTCAGCCACATAAGTCAGATTTTGCAGTCTAAACGGTGAAAACTCGGATTAACCAGAACAGAGCATTCTCACCATCAAAAAGTAATAGAATCTTCATCGTTTTTATCTATTATAAGACAACAGAAGGTGTGAGAGAAGTCACTACTAATAGAACAAGCTTAAATTTCGGCTCTGTGCAATCATACGCATACACAATTGATTCTCAGGCTTACGAGGACTTACATTGAATAAAGCGCTTCTTGGCTATGTTGCCTCAAACAATCACAGATTCATTACGTGTTATGAAGATTTACTGTAGGCTTAAGATAAAATAGAAAATCTGCGCTGTTAAAATGATTTCAGCCCTAACCGAATAAGTAATTATTAGTGGCATGAATATGTGAGCGGCGCTCAATCGCCTTGATGAAACAGGCGCGCGTATTTTTGCTGTTGCTAAGAGACTAGTACACAAGGTGCGCGACGACGAGCCGGCCACGAGCGATTGCGCGTGTTAACGCGAAACAATTGATCGATCCGCCCGTACGAGCGCTACCAGGAGTCAAGGCCGGACCGAAGCGCCCGGGACGACCCAACCTCAGTCAGAGCCGAAATGCCGCCTGTGTCAGAGGAGGTGAGCGATTACAAATTCAACCGACCACCCACTAGTGGCGGTGGTCTGTTGCTGCTCAACAATAATGCGCCTTCTCAGAGCCGCGCTCCCATGGCTGGCAGAGGAGTCGTTTTGTTCGACCAGTCGAAAAATGAGCAGTTCAACATCAACTCCGGGCTGAGGAACATGCTGAGGAAGCTGAAGAACACGTGGAAGATTGAGAGGTTGGTCAATTTGGATCGCTTCAAAGTTTTATCGCTCGCTGACTAATCTTGCGGTTGAGCGTTGATCTGCAAAATTTTCGACAACTATTAGGTACTGAAGTGACATTTCATACCTGCCACCCACCATGATTATTCAAAATATTGACAAGCCTGTGGGGCCAACCTGTTTCCTTGCTGGCCAAGCGCCTGTTTCACTGAGGGCAGCCGCCGAGATCTGCGCTTAGCTGACCGAGTCCAGTATTTCAATCATATATGATATAGTGTCAAAGGTATGAGATGCAGGCAGGTGTACTCAGATCTCAGCGACTGTCTTCTGGTCACATAGGTCCCATACCGTCCAACAAGTATAGCTACTTTGCGCCACTCCAGAGTTGTGCGGGATGCCGATAACGGCGTCACTAGCGCATGTGGCAGAAAGACTACTGATCATTTATCATTATAACTAAAATAGGAACTTGAGCCAACTTTAGACATACTTTAATACACAATCGTTGATGTAGCAGAGATTTGTCATATTGCTTTCTGTTCGCTATGGCAAAATTGCTTTGAAAGCGACATATTGCAAATATTTATGCGTAATATTTTCTTTTGAATAAAGAAAAAGCTGCAGTGAATACCATAATCGCAGGTTCCATTGCTCGGGAAACCAAAAATTAATATATTGAGAAGGAAAAATTAGAGAGATCCTACTAAATTCGCAAATAAATTGTTTCCTGATGAGGCTTAAACTTTCTGTTCGTTGATTTAGTGGAATACTTTGTCAATAATTCAAGTATTATCTTCAGTAACACAGGCGAAATTAGAGACGATATGTTTGACGATTGCCGAGTTTTCGTCATTCCTGCGCCACGCGCCAAATTCACACAAAGCGAGGTAAGTGATCGCCTTAATAATAGTTTCAAAA
>NIUQ01001822.1:0-26631 GCA_002796945.1 Plectus sambesii
GATTGTGGCAAATATTTGATCGGCCAGCCGCACGCACTCTACTCAACGATAATGCGTCATTTTCATGCGATGAAATTTCTGTTGGTTTTTCCAAAGAAACTGCGCAATTTGAAAGAAAAAAGGCAAAAATACCTATTGGTGGCGAAGAGTTGGTGGACTTTCTGGCCGTGGAAGTTTTGGGACGGAACCAAGTTAGCGCTGCTGCGATGGGAAAGACTGTAAGATTGAAGAGACAATCGATGAGGAGTCTTACAAATCTTTTTTTAACAAGGTGGAGAGATAGTGCTTTGAAAAACTCAACTTAAGTGAGTTTTACTCTGAGGTTGAGCTGGGGAATGGAAGAGTTTCAGAGGGAATAGGATGGAGAATTGAGAATACATTCTCTACACTCACATAATTTTCACTTGAAATGTAGATCATATGCCGACTATCAAATTTCGTCACGCTAACAGCTATCCATTGTATACCTCACGTTCACACATGCAAGCAAAACTAGCAGTGGCTAGTCGAGCGAAACGAAAAAGAACGAAAACTTTAACTTTGTAAAACAAAATCTTTTAACAGCAGAGAACGATAAGAGAAATAGATTGCAGGAGTTAAGGACAGACGCACGAGCCGACATTTGCGCAGGAGGAAGAATAGGCGGCTTAGTATGAAAAAAGGCGCGCATCAGTAAGTATGAATCGCTATCGGCACTACCCAATTTAATCGTCAATCGCGCCCCTGTCCGACTTTGCAACTAGTTTCCGTTGCTCCGCCACTAAATCATTGGCACTCGCCAATCCGTCGTATTCTTTACTTTTTCCTCAGCCGTCAGCCGCCATGGAGCTTGTTATTGATTGACGCTTTCTTCACCCGCAAAAACATACCTAGCAACGCGCTCAGCAACTCGTCAGTAGAAATGAAAAAATCATATATTCTCACTTTCAAATAGACTCAAAAACGGCTCTGCTTGAATTTTCAGCGGTTGAAGCCAGTGAGTACAAATATTTCATAATGAAGATGACTAAAATAGCGTTGTTTAATAAGCGAATAAACTATAGTTTGTCACGTGCGTCGAATGTTTGCGCAAACGATTGTAAAGCGGCCAAACGCTTTATAATTAGCTCCTACAGTCAACAATGCCATTATGTATGAAGGATGACGTAGTCCAACATCAATATTATACCAAAATCATAGTCCAACTCCAATGCCACGCCGGGTTGACGTAATTCTGGGGCTGATTATAACTGATATCGTGGCCTATTAGCCTATAGCATTTGAATTATAGCATCGGCCTAAGGCAACTTCTCTCCTACGACTAAACTCGAAGCGAACGGAAGTGACGCGTGCCGTACACGCGTTGCGTATTTCTTTGAGAAGGGAGTAGGCTGCTTAGCAACAAAGCAACAAACGTAATATGCCGACAAAGAAGAAGGCATCTTTAGTGACCGACGCGCAGGTGTGCGCAGGTGAGAAGACGATCGGGGCGAAACAGGCCCTTGGGACAGCAACTGTTTGGCTCTCAACGAACTAGATGCTGCCACTCGCCGGCCGACAATCCCCTCGCCACAAACACAATACAACAATCCCTCTGGCGCCGCGCATCGCCGCATTTCTAACGGGACTGGACTTCTGACTAATGGGATCAACGCCGAGCTCAATCCATTTCTCCGTCCTCGTTGATTGTCTGTTTTGACGCCGATAAATAGAAGATAAACAGGCACGCATTGTGTACCTTTCACTGAAAATTTAACGCTTCAAAGTACTGTAAAATTTCTGGTTCTGTATCGCCAAGCAGGCTATTTTTATTTTTGTTCGCTCTCAAATTGACACAACGGCAATGACATTCAAACGCCGCTGAAATTACAAACGAATTTAAGTAATTTTATTTTCTGATATGGCAAGATTTTTTGTCACATAGTTGTTGAGCAAATGTCAACCTCGAATCATTTCCTCTTTTCGCAATACGCACCGTTTATTTTCGTAATAATAATCTCATGTCATTTGCTGCAACTGCTATCAATACTTTAAGGCTGGCTTACGGAAGATGCTTTTCGAAATCGAGCAAGGTCAGCTGTTCCTTCTCGTGAAGAAGTCGATTGACACTAAATGAAATCAACCCATAAAAATCTCAATGAACTCAGGCGACAAAAATAATATCAGATCGACGAAACGTTATTTACACCTTTGATCGACAGACAGGCCAACTTCCGTGGCACAGATTGCTC
Source organism: Plectus sambesii (assembly GCA_002796945.1). NCBI lineage: Eukaryota > Metazoa > Nematoda > Chromadorea > Plectida > Plectidae > Plectus > Plectus sambesii. The sequence goes on from NIUQ01001822.1 coordinate 2,211, forward strand.
GCTATTGACAGCGAAGTGTTCTGGCGAAAGCGTAAAACAGTTGCACTTGAAAGAAGGGATCAGTTGTGTGCATAAGCTAGCAAATGTAGGATGGGTATATGCTGTGCATGATAATGCGGTGTAGTGTTGTAGAAAACCCACGATTACCAAGAATTAATCACAATGCACTGTTAACTTGAAGCGTTAGCTCGTCTAGTAAGTGGAGTCATGGGACGTAGAAGACGAAGAGTGGAGGAATGCTCTCACTGTATCAAACGAAAAAGTGAATAACATCGACAATAGACTGAATATATTTACACCAAATCTTCACCTACCGTGTATAATTCACGAAAAGATTATATTTGCAATGCTCCTTCGTGCATAACTCATCTCAGTCCACATGACATTTAAAACAAAGAGAAAGCGTCCGACGATATCGCCCATATAGTGAGCAAAAGCGAATGACGTTTCGCCGATATGCGTTAATGCTGCTGACCACCCACGAACGAATAGAGCATAATTAGGTGAGATTTATCTGAAATGTGAACACGCACGCATGACTGATCGCTTGATAAAGTTCAGCTATATTTATTTGGCCATATGCTGTGGCATTGCTCAGTGAGCGAGCGCTAAGGCTTGCCTCACCATAACGTTAGGCTTCAACGTTCAATGTTCCATTTTCCTTTCCTGTTTGTCATAAAATTATTCTGAATATGTGCACTAGTGGAGATTACTTTTCCGAGCATTACTTGTTTGACTTTGCATTGAAGGAATAGAGTTACTTTCATTTGCTAAAGAGTTAGTTAAATGCGTTAGTTTAATTGTAATCGTCTGTCAATTAGATGGTATTGATTTAAGCAGAAAAATGCGCCTTCATTTGCTTTGAGTGTAATGATCAACATTCATATGTAATAAGAGATGGGAAAGGCGATTATAACGCGAAAAAATTCAGAGGAGGAGAAAAAGGTTAAATTAAATGAAGTAAACGATTTTTAAAAGTAGAAAATCGAGAGAGATGAGAGAAACAAGCCTATTCCCTTTTCCTTCGCGCGCGCACCATTGCATTCGGCATATGGATAGTTTGGGTTTGGGTTCAAGTGAGCACTACTCCATATTTCCAGGGTCATTTTAGAGGGCAAGCAGTAGTTTTCGTGATAATGTATACATGCTTTTTGAATGTTAGCAGGTTGTATGCATTTACAAAACAAAACGTTGCTTGAGTTTAAAACGCCATTCTAAAGCTGTGTTCATATTGTAGTGAATTTTCGATATTTCAACTGTAGTCAATAGTTGTGTCCGTAGCTTTGAAACGTCGCCACTTTTAGCATTCGAGCAGATCGGCTCTACATCGTTGGCCAAAGAGGCAAACTTGAAGATGGCACATCTCGTCTTGGTCTGGTATTTTTTCATCGCTCTCGTCATCGAATCGGCCCTCGCAGTAGAAGCACTTCAAACAGAAATGGTACTGTGTGCCTGTCAAAGATATGATATCAGAAAAAAATACCATTCTCAATAATAATGCCGTTAAATTTTACTGTCATTTACTCTTTTTTCCTCTTTTTTATTTTTACTTGTTTCCTCTTTTTAAGTCTATTAAACTAAGCTTGCTCTCTAACATACTGCATTTTGAGCAATCGTAGAAGAGGTACATGAGACGTTCATAGCTGAGCTAACTTTAAAAGCTCTACAATGGAAGAACGTGTGTGCCGCCGCAGCCTATTTAGTGAAACTGCTTATAAATGAGAAAATAAGACTCAGTTGTGCGTATCCGCTACCGTTTAATCACACATGAAACTGATACTCAGCTGGAATTAAACCCTAATCTCTCACTTTTGACTCTCAGCAGCATTACGATTGAGGCGCCCGATCGATCATTCCATTTCTTCCCGAATCTCTCACTACTACCTATTAAACGAGTTTTCCAAAAAATTCGATTTTGATTATTTTACTGAATCGCAGAGAGTGCCAATAATTTATCATTGAATTGCAGCGCATACCACCGATGCGGGCACGGTATTTAAGAACGGAGAAGCGTGGTGGCGCGCGCATTGTCGATGAGCGATTCGCCCAACTGCGCGAGCAGCGCGGACGATCTGGAGACGTCGACCAGATCGAGCGCGACTCGCCTATGTGGCACTGGTCACCTATTACTTCAATGATCAACATGTGGCACTGAGAAGGATACGGTTTATTGGAATGTACTGCGTGAATAGAAATGATTCAATCAATTAGTCTTTGTCGCGGACTGTTATTGACATCTTAGAGACGTATTTCATAATACTATTATGTGTTAAGAATTGAGAAAATAAGCCTCAATTCCAATATCTGTTTCGTATACAATGATGCGCTGACGACGACGCAGAATTCAAACTCTATTCTCCTATTCCTAATTGCACTGAAATAGGCATTTGAGATATTTACTCTTCACACGAGATTCGAAATTAAAGAAAGAGTCGCATAAATTGCTGTGAAAAGAGTATTCAAGCTATATCGGTCACCCGTGAATCTGCCAATCACGATCCCCATTTGTAATTTCTTTGTCATAGACATAAAAGCAAACGAACTCGTCCTTTTCCACATCATCTCTGTAGTTCGAATTTCCTGTTAACAACAGATATAGCAACCGGCCGAGTATCTTGCAAGGTACTGCAAAAGTTTCCACAGTTTTTTCAAAGTAATATTACATCTTAACTAACTCATAAGACAAAAGAACAGATTGGTAATATGAACAAAATTGTTGTCATTATAAGAGAATGTTACCATGGTTTTCAGAAGAACCAAAATTTTAATAAAATATGATAATGAAAATCCGCGGGAGCTTTTGCTGTACTGTTCTTTAATACCGCCAAAATCCGATTGCATATGGCTGCTCTGTTAGTATGGCAGTCTCTTATGGCATTGTACTCTCGGTCTTGCGCGCTTTTTGATAAACATAGGTAATTTAAACTACATGTCACATGTCACATTTAGAAAACGGTTTTGAATCTTCCGCTTTACACTCGTCAAAAATGATTCAAATGGGATTGAATTATTTTGCAGTTCACAAAACTTCCTAGTGAGAGAGAAAAACTGAGATATGTTGCACTGTTAAAACTAATACAGTAATCAATGAGTCCAACTTTGTCGCTAACTTTAGCAAAATTCGTACTCTGAAGCATACCTAAGTTGATCTCTGTAGTGTAAGTTTAACTGAAAGACGCGATATAGCCAGTCCCGATAAGTTGCTCCTCCTTCTCCGGATTTACGTCAGTTCTTTTGTGAAAAATGTTCATCACGAGCCTTTGTCGCTGCCATCAATTCATCCGGAGTGGTTAAATTAGTAAGGGATGCGATTACAATTGCAGAATTGACACGCAGCCTTGTTGAACGCAATGGACTGAGGTGGCGATATAATAAACTTTTGTTATTAATCCGTGTTATTGGCTCGGTGCTGTGCGGCTGACTTTCGAGGATTTTCCAACGACAAAGTAACGTTTCAGTTGATCATTGAAGAATCACTCATATCTATTATCAATCAGTTTCCTTGCTTTTTAAGCTTAAAAATTGATCATTCTGCTACCGAGGCAAGTACCTTGGCTTTTGGAATTCCGTTATGTGGGGAAAAGAGGTGAAGGAAGAGGAATTATCAGTTTAAAGGACGCTTCCATGGCATCTTATGTACTCTTAAGGTTCTCCCAGAAATAAGTCCACCGGGGCTCATATTTGAAAGTGTTCTCGATGGTAAGCCGTAGACTTGGTTTCCCATTTGAAGATACGCCATCTAGAAAAAATTTAGCAAACGTTCAGTCGCTGCTGCTGTTTTCGTTGACAGTTAATCTTTGGTAATAACTTTTAAAAGTATGGGTTTTTAAAGATCCACAATACTAATTATGAGTATGTAAATTTTAGTTAACAATGCATCACCGTTTAAATCATAAGCAAGTGATGAAATGCTGTTGTTTGAGTTCTCCGAGTGTTCAGCACGTACTTTCATGGGTTTATTTCAAAATTCAACCCAGTAGTAGTTTTCGAGAAACCGGTCAATCGGTTTTTTTTACGGGAACAATTATTATTCTTTAATACAATTCTTAATATTTTAGTCGAAACTGGTTGAAGAAACTCACTAAAAAAGATTAGTAGCAGTAATGGCAGGTGTCAATTTCACCGATATCGACAGTGCTGCAACCAATAGTATTCAACAAGATCCTGTTTCCCCTCTACTCTACCATGAAGAAAATTGGGAAGACAGGTTTAGAAAGAACTGGGATTATCTTGCATGCTATACGTTCTGTTTGATATTATGCAGTTTTGTCATGGCCGTTTCAATCTTCGGCAAAAAGCATTTAACGGGTGAATATAGATGGTTCATTTTGAATCAAATAGTTGCCAACTTTCTCTGTTCACTTGGATGGCTTTTGCATTATGCAGTTTTTATGGTTTATATGGGCCCGATTAAGTTTTCACAGCTGTATTTTAGTCCTAATCGCCAAGTGTGGCAAGTAGTGTATAATGAATTTTTAAATATACTAGGGAGTAGATTTGGATATTACGCGCAAAATACAACACTATTCGCGACCGTTCTTAATCGCTGGGTTGCATTAGCCTTGCCCAACCATTATTCCTCAATCATGAAGCCTCGGCTCATCTTTGTCTACTGTGCTTTGTGCTACTTGTTTTTTCTGCCCCTTGATCCTCGTTTGTTTGAGCTGCTGTCCATCCCGGACAGTTTACAATTCTATATTTTAAAAGGTCCTCTTGTAATTCCTTGGCTCCTATCTATCACCCTGAGTATCTCTATTTTCTATATGATTTGGAAACACACGCGAAATGTGAACAGCATGATGGATCAGCGCAGAATTAATGAATCTCGCAATATGCTCTTTTGTGTAGCTATACAAATTTTTTTGCCATTGATTGACAAACTACCCCTATACCTATTGCAAATACAATCTAATTTTAGTATACTCTCTGCCGAAACTATGAATAATGGCTGGTTTTTTCATGTTTTAAGTTGGTTAAACGGATGCAATAGTCGTTTCTCCAATGCGTATACGTGTTTGGTTATTTTGATTACCCTCCGTCCTTATCGAAAAGCAGTAATGTCATTGTTATCCCAAGTGAAAAAATGCTGTAAGTGTCGCGTGAAAAGAAATAATAGCGTCAATGATATCGGTTCGAACAAATCATCCTTTTCTCGACGTACTTCCCAACTGACTTCAGTTTTGTGAAGATTCTTTGAATACCCTTTATTGCTTTTTAGCGTTTTGATGTTATATAAGCTTTCCCGTCACTCTATTTGATGTGGGCGTTCAATATATTTTCCTATCCAATATGAATTTCATGGCATGTTGGTTTGATGTGTGATTATCAAAGAAGAATTTTTTCATTTTGAATTTAATAGTACTTTATTTTGAATGGAAAACGTTCTGTCGTGTGTACAAATTTGCTGTGGGAGTCGTTTGTTTGTGGAACACTTATAGTGATGTTCGTTTAAATGTTCGTCATATGACACTCGTATTGTTCTTTCTTTACGGTGACGCTGGGCGTTTAATAAATTGGAAGCACTTCTGTAACCATATGAATGTGCATACCGTATTTCTTCCAATAGACGCCCAGGGCGTCTATTTTTTCAACCGGTTTTTAAACTTGGCGTTAGTTGGAGAGAAGGCATCTTTTTCTTCCAATTGCTACTTCAGGATAGAATATAATTCATAAATAAAAGGATTGTGTGATATCACTAGAAGAATTTGAATGGGAGTTCAGTACTGACCTACACTGCATAGCATTGATTACTTTAATTGTCCTAGAGAGGGACGATAACTTGGGGGGGGGGGCGTCTATTTTTTCAATCAAGGCTTGAGGGGGGCGTCTATTAGAGGGGGGCGTCTATTGGAGGGAGGGCGTCTATTGGAAGAAATACGGTAATTAACCTGGTTTTTAAACGGCCTGCACGGCCTCTCTCCGGCCACGGAACGGCTCATCATCTTACCCATGGCAACGCTTGAAGCATACCATTTGCAATTTATTTTTGTTCCCAACTTTTCGGTTATACGAAACAACGAATCGTCGTATAAAACAACTGTAAAAAAGGTACAGAATTAACTGAAAAAACAATAAAGTTTTCTAAAGGAGGAACGATTTGTGCTGCAACCGGTGCTTAAACTGAGTGCTCCTCGGAGAGAAAGCATCTGTTTTATCCAGTTGTCACTTCAACTTATAAAACCATCATAGTTAAAACGATTGTGCTTTATTAGCGGTCGACTTTGTATAGGAGTTCAGTGTTGACCAACACTGCGCAGGTGTTTATTATTTAAATCACCCTGATGAGGGCTAATTACTGGAGTGGGTATTTTTTGGAAGAAAGTTTAATTTCAGCCTAGGCTAGAGGAGGCGTTTACTGAAAGAAATACGGTAGCTCTCAGTAGCATTACTTTTACTAAAGTATACGATATGTAATGACCTATATCTCGTTCTTTCGTGTATGGATTTACGTCAGTTCTTTTGTGACAAATGTTCATCACGAGCCTTTGTCGCTGCCATCAATTCATTCGGAGCGGTTAAATTGGCTTGGGATGCGATTAGAATTGCAAACTGACATGCAACCTTGCTTAAAGCGAGTGAGCGGTGCCAATCAGATAAGCCTTTCTTGTGAATGCCTGTTATAGGCTCGGTGTTATTCAACTGACTTTCGAGGATTTCCCATCGACAAAGTAACGTTCTACTTGATCATTGAAGAAGCCTCATAATTACTATCCATTAGTTTTATTGCTTTTAAAGTTTTTTAAGTAAACGCCTTACGACCAAGACACGCATCTTGGCTATTTGTATTTCTTTTTTTAGGGGGAATAGGTGATGGAAGAGGAAGTCGCAGTGGATAGGGCGTTTTCGTGACATCTTGTGCACTCTTAAGGTTCTCCCAGAAATAAGTGCACCGGGGCTCGTATTTGAAAGCGTTCTTGATGTTAAGCCGTAGACTTGTTTTCCTATTTAAAGAAACGCCATCAGGAAAAGAGTTGAGCAGCCGGTTGGTCGCTGCTGCTGTTTTCGCTGACAGTTAATCTTTAGTAATAAAAGAAAGTATGCACTTTTGAAGATCCATAATTATAAATATGATGATGCAAGTAGAAATACACATTGCGCATGAGTTCAAGCATTAGCAGCTGACGAGAAGTGCTAATTTAAGGTCTCCTGATGATCAGCGCGTACTATATTGGATACTTCTCAAAAACAATATCTAGAATTATTTTCAAGACAACTTGGTCCATTATTTATTTGGTTAAAATAATTGAATATATTTAACCCGTATCTTAATATTTTAGCTAAAATTGATAAAAGAAAATCAGCATTAAGTTTCCTGGAAGTGATGGCAGTTGCGAATTTCACTGAACTCAGCAATATTACCATCAATATCAGTCTCGCTAAACAAGACTACACTTCCCCTCTACTCTACCAAGAAGAAAACTGGGAAGACAGGTTTACAAAGAACTGGGATTATCTCGCAAGCTATACTTTCTGTTTGATATTATGCAGTTTTGTCATGGCTGTTTCAATTTTCGGCAAAAAGCATTTAACGGGTGAATATAGATGGTTTATTTTGAATCAAATAGTGGCCAACTTTCTCAGTTCATTTGGGTCGCTTCTGCATTATGCAGTTTATATGGTTTATATGGGCCCAATTAAGTTTTCACAGCTGTATTTTAGTCCTAATCGCCCAGTCTGGCAAGCAGTATACTATGAATTTGTAAATATACTAGGGGGTAGATTTGGATACTACGCGCAAAATACAACTCTACTTGCGACAGTTTTTAATCGTTGGGTTGCATTAGCCCTGCCCAACCACTATTCCTCGATTATGAAGCCTCGGCTCATCTTTGTCTACTGTGCTTTTTGCTATTTGTTTTTTGTGCCCCTCGATCCTCGCTTGTTTGAGCTGCTGTCGACTTCTGACAGTTTAAAATTCTATATTTTTAAAGGTCCTCTTGTAATACCTTGGCTTCTTTCTATCATCCTGAGCATCTCTCTTTTCTATATGATTTGGAAACACACGCGAAATGTGAACAGCATGATGGATCAGCGCAGAATTAATGAATCTCGCAATATGCTCTTTTGTGTAGCTATACAAATTTTTTTGCCATTGATTGATAAACTACCACAATATTTATTGCAAATTCAATCCAGTTTTAACGTAATCTCCGCCGAAACTGTAAATAGTGGCTGGTTTTTTCATGTTTTAAGTTGGTTAAATGGGATTAATGGTCGTTTCTCTAATGCGTATACGTGTTTGGTCATTTTGATCACCCTCCGTCCTTATCGAAAAGCAGTAATGTCACTGTTATCACAAGTGAAAAAATGCTGTAAGTGTTGTGTGAAAAGAAATAATAGCGTCAATGATATCGGTTTGAACAAATCATCCTTTTCTCGACGTACTTCCCAACTGACTTCAGTTTTGTGAATATTCTTTGAATACCCTTTATTGCTCTTTAGCGCTTTGATGTTATATAAGCTTTCCTGTCACTCTATTTGATGTGGGCGTACAATATATTTTCCTATCCAATATGAATTTCATGGCATGTTGGTTTGATGTGTGATTATCAAAGAAGAATTTTTTCATTTTGAATTTAATAGTACTTTATTTTGAATGGAAAACGTTCTGTCGTGTGTACAAATTTGCTGTGGGAGTCGTATGTTTGTGGAACACCTATAGTCATGCTCGTTTAGATGTTCGTTATATGACACTCGGATTGTTCGTTCTTCACGGTGATGCTGGGCGTTTAATAAAATGGAAGCACTTTTGTAACCATATGAATGAACATAATTTATCTGATTTTTAAACGGTCTGCACAGCCTCTCTCCGGCCATGAAATGCACACCATCTTACCCATTGCAACGTTTGAAGCATATTATTCGCAGTTCATTTTTTGCTCCAAACTTGCCGTTTACACAGAACAACGCATCGTCGTATAAAACAATTACCAAAAGGGTACAGAAATAACTTAAAAAACAGTGAAGTTTTCTAAATGAGGAACGAGTTGTGCTGCAATCGATGCTTGAAATGAGTGCTCCTCGGAGTGAAAGCATCTGTTTTATCCAGTTGCCACTTCAACTTACTGTAGGGGTATAAATATTGGGTGGTACTTAATTTGGGTGACTGATCGGTCTGACTCAGTGATAATTGAAAGACAATGATGACTGGACTGTATTGGGTGGTACTTAATTCAGGTGGTCGGCCAGACCACCCAATTCACCCAAATTAAGTACCACCCAATAATTTATACCCCTACAGTATAAAATCATCGTAGTTAAAACGATTGTGCTATATTAGCGGTCGGTTTTGTATAGGAGTTCGATGTTGACCTACACTGCTCAGGCGTTTCTTATTTAAATCACCCTTAAGAGGGCTAATTACTATAGATGCGTCGGTCCAGGATTTTTGAGGTCGGTCCCGTCCTGGTCCGGTCCAACACCAAATACCGTCGGTCCACGGTCCGGTCTGTCGACCTTTTTCGCAAATTTTTCCCATGTAGCGCAACTCTGGACCGGACCGAGTTATGCTCGATCCAAGCTACTCGGTCCGGTCCAAAGCTCGATTCACGGAAAAACAGGTCGGTCCCGGTCCGGTCTGGTGCGCCGAGTAATTCGGTCCACTGGACCGTGGACAGACGCATCTATACTAATTACTGGAGAGGGTATTTATTGGAGGGGAGTTTAATTTAAACCTAGGCTAGAGGGGGCGTTTATAAGAGGGAGGGCGTTTACTAAAAGAAATACGGTAGATCTCCGTAGCATTACTTTTACGAAGTATACGATATGATCTGACCTATCTCTCGTTCGTTCGTGTATAAATTTACGTCAGTCCCTTTTGTGAAATTGTTTATCACAAGGCATTGTCGTTGCCATTAATTGACCTGAATCGGTTAAATTGGCTTGGGATGGGATTACAATTGCAAATTGACACGCGACCTTGTTCAAAGCGAGTGAGCGGTGCCAATCAGATAAGCCTTTCTTGTGAATGCCTGTTATAGGCTCGGTGTTATTCAACTGACTTTCGAGGATTTCCCATCGACAAAGTAACGTTCTACTTGATCATTGAAGAATCACTTATAGTTATTATATATTAGTTTCATTGCTTTTAAAGTTTTTTAAGTAAACGCCTTACGACCAAGACACGCATCTTGGCTATTTGTATTTCTTTTTTTAGGAGGAATAGGTGATGGAAGAAAAAGTCGCAGTGGATAGGGCCTTTTCGAGACATCTTGTGCACTATTTTAGGTTTTTCAGAAATAAATCTTACGCTGCTCATTTTGAAAGCGTTCTCGGTGTTAAGCCGTAGACTTTTTTTCCTATTTCAAGATACGCGATCAGGAATAACGTTTAGCAGTAGCCCAGTCGCAGCTGCTGTTTTCGCTGACGGTTAATCTTTAGTAAAAATGGAAAGTATGCACTTTTGAAGATCCATGATTCTTAATATGACGATGTAAATATAAATACACATAGCAGATCCGATCAAGTATAAGCAACTGACGAGAAGTGTTTATTTAAGGTCTCCTAGTGATCAGCGCGTACCATATTGGATACTTCTCGAAAATAATGACTGGACTTATTTTCAAGACAACCTGATCCATCATTTACTTGGTTAAAATAATTGAACATATTTAACCCGTATCTAAATATTTTAGCTAAAATTGGTAAAAGAAAATCAGTATTGAAGGTTTCCCGGAAGTTATGGCAGTTGCGAACTTCACTGAACTCACCAATGTTGCCATCAATATCAGTCTCGCTAAACAAGACTACACTTCCCCTCTACTCTACAAAGAAGAAAATTGGGAAGACAGGTTTAGAAAGAACTGGGATTACCTTGCATGCTATACGTTCTGTTTGCTATTATGCAGTTTTGTCATGGCAATTACAATCTATGGCAGAAAACATGTGACGGGTGAATATAGATGGTTTATTTTGAATCAAATAGTTGCCAACTTTCTCTGTTCATTTGGATGGCTTTTGCATTATGCAGTTTTTATGGTTTTTATGGGTCCAATTCAATTTTCACAGCTATATTCTAGTCCTAATCGCCAAATTTGGCAAGTAGTATACAATGAAGTTTTAAATACATTTGGATCTAAACTTGGATATTACGCTCAAAATACAACTCTATTCGCGACCGTTTTTAATCGGTGGGTTGCATTGGCCCTGCCCAACCACTACTCCTTGATTATGAAGCCTCGGCTAATCTTTGTCTACTGTGCTTTGTGCTATTTGCTTTTTCTGCCCCTTGATTTTCGCTTGTTTGAGCTGCTCTCGATTCCTGACAGTTTGCAATTCTATATTTTAATAGGTCCTCTTGTAATTCCTTGGCTCCTATCTATCACCCTGAGCATCTCTATTTTCTATATGATTTGGAAACACACGCGAAATGTGAACAGCATGATGGATCAGCGCAGAATTAATGAATCTCGCAATATGCTCTTTTGTGTAGCTATACAAATTTTTTTGCCATTGATTGATAAACTACCACAATACTTATTGCAGATACAATCCAGTTTTAACGTATTCTCCGCCGAAACTGTAAATAGTGGCTGGTTTTTTCATGTTTTAAGTTGGTTAAATGGGATTAATGGTCGTTTCTCTAATGCGTATACGTGTTTGGTCATTTTGATTACCTTGCGTCCTTATCGAAAAGCAATAATGTCATTGTTTTCACCCGTAAAAAAATGCTGTAAGTGTCGCGTGAAAAGAAATAAAAGCGTGAATGATATCGGTGTGACTAAGCCATCCTCATCTCGACCTCCTCCCCAAATGACTACCTTTTTGTGATGATTTTTTGAATTACCTTTATTGCTTTTTAGCGTTTTAGTGCTCTATGAACTATATTGTCGCTCTGCTTATTTTGAACGTTTCACATACTTTTTAACGTTTTGCTCGAAAGCCATGGCATGGTGGTTTTACATTTGAATATTAAAGAAAAGTATGTTACACGTTGCTACTTAGAATAGTTTTATGGACAAGAATTAATTCAGTCATATGTTGAAATTTGCTGTGGAAGTAATATGCGACAGGACTGTCTTCACTGAATTTCATATTGTTTGTTAAGTTACAGCGGATGTATTCGTTCATCTCCATTGTGTTGCACCTTTTAAGAGAATGGAAGCACTTTAGCAACTAGGTAAACTTGGTACATTGTTAACACTCTCGTTTTTAAACACAGTCTTTCTCCCAACATGGAGCGGCACATTACCTTATTCATTGGAACGCTTGAATCGTATCATTCGCAGTTCATTTTTGTTTTGGCCTAGTTCGTTATACGGTACAACGTATCTAAGACAATTGCAAAAAACGTACAGAAATAATTGGAAAAACACTGAAGCAATCGAAAGGAGGAACGAGCTCTCAGTTGAACCCATTGAAGTGTTCTTGATTGATATTTCGTTCTTCTCAGCTTTTTTCAATCATGTTCGTACCTTTCTTTTATTTGCTCTAAGTCCGAGTGAAATGGCGATATTCAATTCCTTTATCGCAAATAGTTGAAGAAAGTAAGTAGGAACTAGCCAGTGATTTTCGTAAGGGAATCTTTTAGCTTTTTCATGCGATTTTTTATTATCATTGCAGATCGTAGTGCCATGCTAACTAATATTATTGTGCAGAGTGAGGTCTCGGCGCGAAAAAAGTCTCGCCACTCAAACATCGTAACATTTTTCCCGTCTCGGCGCGCGTTCACTATTTCGCCTACTCCGTAAACTGGAAACGGTACATCGGGAATTTTTCGCGTGAGCGCATGACCTACATCACATCGCAACGTATTTCTCTTTCTTGCTTGAAAAAAAGGTGAAAATTTTTTTAAATTGTGATAAATAAATATTTGACGCTGGCTGACTACAAAATAATAGTTAATGAAAGTAGCATATGTTTTCTTTGTGGCAAAATGAGCGAAATGAGCAAAGTTGAGAGATTAAGTTTGATCACAATGCGCTAAAATGGAATAGCTCATTTAGTGATACTTTTCAGCCCAATACTGATCGATGTTGCTTTAAAGTTAATATGCATGCGGCCTAAATGCAAAATTGATTACTTTCAAAATCTTAAATTCTTTTGATTAATAATAAATTATTACTTAAAAATATATTATCATTAATATTTTAATATTCTTTATTTTGGTTATTTAGTTATTATTGCTTAATTTTTATGTGCAAAATTCTGAAACACGCTTGCAAAGTATGATTACAGTCGAATATTTTCGTGGTGAGACGCAGGATTTAAACCCAGAGATAGCTGAATTTAGTAACTAGGCAGCTGAAATTGAAACTAGATAATATTGAAACGTTTGCCCTCTTAGAATTATTTCTAATGCTGGCATGCAAGTCGAAGGTAAGATTTCAATATTGATATTTTAAAATGATATTTTCGTTTAAATATTTGCTCATATGCTGTCATGATTTCAGGAGATTTCCTTCTGAAGATTCATTACTTGCAAAGTCGAATAAAGTTTATGTCCGAGATCAGTCAATGGCCCATGTTGGGGAGGTAATTCACGGCGATAAGGATGTCCACCCTGCTTCAGGGAACGCGTCTCGAGCAGAACATGCGATGCAATGGTTGGTTAACTTCTTCAAAAGCCATTTTTACTCCGTTTTATTGTTGTTTTTATTCATCAGTAATCGCGTATTGAAATGAGTTGCAATTCTGCTTTCCCTGATAACTTTTTGACTGTGTTTTAGTCTATCTTTTCAAATTTAATTCAGTTTATTTTGCATATATGGAGAAGCGTTGAAATTTGGCAATATTTCTTTTGGAAAGAGAGCCAGAGAGAGTCGCAAAATTATGACACATCGCCGCGTTGACACTAGTATTGCGTGCTGGATAAATGTACCCATTTTTGGTTAATTGCTTCACATGCCATTTTTGTTATTGAAATTATGCCTTGCACGTGTGAAATGTCTTCTTAAATTTTGTCAATAATAGGTGCTAGTCTACTGCAACCGCGTGGCAACGTAGCGGTTCGAATAGGAGGAATGAAAACGCTTACTGTGATCTTGGGGTCGAGCGTAGTCAAGACAAAAGTGGAACCGACGTACGAAATTAGAATCCTGTCTAACAATATGACAGCGAGCAGTAGCAATATTCGGCCATTGATCGTTTACGAGCCGCCGATATCATACGAGTCACCCTCTGTTGTTCCTGAATCAGGCACGCAGTCGATGCCAAATGTGCGCGTGCAAGAAGTTGAGAGCGAACAGTGCAATTTGCACAACTTGCAAAATTCTCTGGTCAGACAATCGATCGCCGGCGGCAAAAAGCCTTTGATCGTATTCGAAGGCGCTGCAACAACCTCATCCTCTAAGGTCGATGACAACTCGACCAGCTTTGGTAGTGAAGCGGCGTTTTTCGAGGACGGTTTATCGAACGATCCAGCGCGGTTGTCAACTAAACCACTCGATCCAGAATTACGCTTCCGCTCTTCATTGGAACACCAATATGCCCTGAATGGTAAGATTCTCCTTTGTGCGATGTCTATGCGATCACTTTTGTAAGATTGAAATGTAATATAGCATGTGTATATCGAATAACTTTGCTTGATCAATTTTGCACGTATTTGGACAAACAGCTGTTGTTATTTGATGAAATGAAAAAGTGGCGCTCATTGAATTCAGAGGTTAGATTTTTACAAGCACTCGTCCACTGACACGATTTGTTCTTTTGTAGACAGCTTCTAACAAAATATCGCGTCATTGTGTGTGTTTTTTGCATATACCATTATTCTTCAGTAACGACTTTTCAAGTCAAATCAATATGAAAAGGTCTTTTTAAAAGTGGGAAAGTGTCCTTATAAGAGTGAATTTTAAATAAATAAAACATAAATTAGAAGAGCAGTCGATAGTAGAGTGAATGATCGCTAAACGCAGAACTATTTCCGAGTGAAGCGGGCGAGCGGACGGTGGTGCATTCGATCTTCTGCCACGAATGCAAGACGGAGATCTTCGACGGACAGCGACATCTTTACAACACGCACGTTCGCCTTCCGCTCTTTCGATGTCCATATTGCGACTACTCTGCTTATGTCGAAGAAGCCGTTGACGAACACCTCAAAGACACTCACGAGGAGACCGACTTGGTCGCCGTCTCGCAGGTCGACGCTTTCTCCGCCGAGATCAAGTACGGCACTTTTTTTCTCAAAAACGTTCGTTCTTGTCATTTGTCGAAATTTGACTATCGCTCTTAAGAATTCTTAAATTGAATAGACAAGCTGCTTCGAAAGTCGATGGCGCTTCTTTCTATCAGTTTATTAATTTGCAATTTATTTACGTCAATAGAAACGACTATCATTCTTGGTGTAAAACGGTGTTCGAGCACCGAAAAATGAGCTCATCTTTGCCATATATGGTGCCTGATTAGGTTCCCTGTTACTGATCGAAAAAATTTGCCTAAATTAGACACTTCCTTCATGACAACGTTTAAACATTCGCTTCTTCTTATGATTTCTCAGTATTTGGAGTAACATTCTGCAGTTGTTAACTTGACGAAAATAACTGATCCGTAAGCTTCATCGTTTCAACACAATAACTAGACCTTTAAAGGGGGGGGGGGTTAATTTCGAAAGACGGGGAACGGGATTATTCCAACCCCATTACAGCATTTATGATAATGTTTAGATACTGGCGTCTGCGGTGCTACGCGACACGAAGCGTTAACAAGATGAACAGTGGAGGGATGAGCGCAGACAATGTGAGGAGCATCGCGAGAGGGCGGGAGTGTAAGCTGTGCAAAGGAGTGACGACGAATCCATACAGCCACGTGTTCGTGCACCTGAACGTACCGAACCTCTTCTCCTGTACAGTGTGTGGCCACAGCAGCTTCACGCAGAGGCAAACAGTCTCCGCGCACTGCCGCAAGGTCCACAAGCAGCCGGCGGCGTTCGCCACGCGCGAGGACGAATTCGCCGAAGAAATCAGAGCCCTTAAGCTACAGTGTTTCGGCATCGGTACTCGCCAGTGCGCTATCAGCCCCGGCGATGATGGGGATGTCGCTGGTATGTTTTCATGCTACTGGGTTTTTCCGAGAACCCGCTCCCCCTGTATACAATTTTCATCAGACTGTAGCTTCTAGCGACTGTCGGCGCAAACAATATCATGCATTGAAGATTAGCACGACTATTTTTAAAGAAAATTTCCTTCACCTTAAACTGCTTCTCAGAAAATTTTTTATCACTCATCAAAAAAAGATTACAGGGGGGCGGTTTCTCGGAAAAATCCCGGTACAGTGGAGGTCGTTTATCCCGGTATGTGGGGAACCCGCCGATTTTGACCGGTATTATCGATTAGCGTTATAAACGACTTGCTCTGTACAAAACAGGCCGAAAAGTCGGGACCGAACACACTTGACCGCTGTAAGCGATTGTTACTGTACCTTTGTCGCTGCTAAACAGTATTACTTTTATACTCTGTTTATTCTACTTATAGGTTGTTCAACAGTGAATTCGTTAAAATTAGGGGCTCTTGGTCAGAATATAGCATCGATATCGACGACGTTTGCGACTTCAGGGACGCTCACTGACCAGCGGCCGCCTCAGGCGCTGAAGCGACGGAAGAAATTGAAGATCGAGGTAAAATGACGTCCCTGTTTGATCTTTTGTTCTCTTTAGGAATAACATAACGTGTAGCAACGTTATATATTTGCTGCATACTATTCGGAAACTGAAACCACTGCTTGAATCAGACGCTGCCATGAATATACCATAGTATCTCCTATTTTTAGTCAGCTTGCACCATTATGACAATAATGCACTTATTAATAGATAATCTCAACATTTCACATCATTCTGTATCAGACGCCCTTAATTCTCTTTTGAACGCCATTTCCCCTCAATGCGTGACGTAAAATACTGATAAGTGTGCTTTATTTTTAGTGCCGGAAATGCCACCGGATAGTGGTGAGGGGACAGAAGCGCTTCCACACCATCAACCACCACATTCCGCCGTCGTTCAAGTGCGCGTCGTGCGGCAGGCTGTTCCAAACGCGCAGCAACGTTCAGGCTCATCTTCGTCGGGTGCACGGCTTTGATGACGCCGCGATGAAAACCAACTTGCTCACGAAGAAGATGCCCGATCTCAACGCACTCATCGAGGAGTGCTTTGGTCCCGCTCCCGTGCCCATCCTCGATGGCGGCGCATTGGAAATGACCATGGAAACGGTCTGTGCGCTGTGAAAGACCCTTTATCTGTTAGGCCTTATTTATACTTTAGAAATAATGTACTGTTCAAAATGTCAAACGTATTGTTGCCTTATTAGGTCATAAGATACTTTTGTTTTATGGCAAGTAGTGTGCGATGATCTTGTGCTTTTCTTTCATCACAAAACTTAATAATCTAATATGATGTTTAGCATCGAATAATGAATGTTATGTTGAATGTATATATCCGTTCTTAGACACTGGCCAGTTGTGAGAAGCTCTGTCCAATGGATGACTAGAGGGTTGATAGGCTTCCACAATGTAAACCAGTTAAGCGATGATTGCTTTAATGCTAATAGGTTGCTTTGCAATTTTTACCAACAAAAGTTTATGTGTAGCTAATATTGCAGTTGATTGTCAGAGTATTTGCGAAGTATAACTTTTAATAATGTAGTTTTTTCTTAGCTACCCATCATTTGCATAATATTTGTGTTTTAGAGTTCACCAGAAACGACTCCTGCCGAGCTGCATGGTCAGTCGCTAAGCAAGATCCAGAGAGAAGAATCGCCTGCACAGCGCCAAGCGCCGCCTCTCGATCCACTCGACTGCTCTCCAAAAAAGTCGACTGCCGCTTCTCAAGAGCCATCCGCATCAACATCTCCAGTTGAATCAAACGAATTGTTGCCCAGCGACGAGATGATTGACTCAAATAGTCAAAGCGAGCCGACGAAGAAGGAGGAATTGGCGCTGAAGACGGCGATGCCAAAGCGGCCGGTGGGACGTCCTAAGAAGGCGAAAGCTAACACAAAGATGGAACGTCTACCGCGGCCGACGATGGCAACAGTGGCGCAAGAGGAGTGGAAGGACGCGGTAAGGGTGGCGGGCGCAGAGGAGGACTTTGAATGCGTCAAGTGCTCGAGAGTGGTCGCCGAACCGAAGCGCGGCATGCACATGCTGAACAACCACGTGCCGCCCGGCTTCTTCTGTCCCAAGTGCGATACGAAATTCCGTCAACGCGCCAATGGCGAGCTACACTTGCGCAAGCACCACCAACTCGGCAGGGAACACCTCCAAGGTCGGCTGCTCGACAGAGCCGAGTTGCAGGTATGTGTAGGGCGGGAAGGAATCCCGGTTGATACCGGCGGTTCACAAGTGGAGGGTTTAGAGTACAGTAGAGTTCGTTTACCTACCTATATTATGCTTGTATCGGTAATTTTGGCTGATCCCAGAGCGTACACTCCCAAACAATAAAGTTCGCTTAAAACGGTAATTTTGGCAGGTCCCTGTAGTACCGATGTAAGCGAAACTAGGGTAAATGAAATCTACCGTATTATCATTTAAAAAAGGAATAAAGGGACCAGATTTGCAGGTTTGGGTGGATAAGTATTTCGTAGCGTGCAATGGCGACGTCTCCACTCCCAGCATGTCGGTACCTGGTTTGTTGCCGTGCGGAAAGTGCGACAGAAGCTTTACGTCAAAGTCGGGTCTGGTGCATCATCGGAGGCGTTCACACCCGTTGATATTCTACGAGGAGCATTAGATAAATATTCATTAGCCAATTCGTTTTGGCGCCAAAACCAAGTTGATTTAGAAGCTTCTGTTTTCGATGCTGATTAAAGACTTGCATTCTTGATCTCTTTATGGTACACTTTTTGCATAGGGTTCTCACTGTTGGTGCATATTTGCGTATGTAACCTCATGTCTGTACGTGACTTACTTGTTGTTCTTATTGTAAACGAATATTTTCATTAACAACCTTTTCGTATTGTATGATCAGAAAGCGAAACTCGTTTTTGGCGGCATAATGAACGTAGATAAAAGAGAATCTCCGAAATGGTAGCGAGAATATTTCAGTATTCTCTGAGAAAACAATTCCAATGAACAGCTGCGGATAAGGTGTGGGAACATTATTTGACAGTGAAAGGAATTAGTATAGAAGGCATAGAAAGGTTTCGGCGATTATCATAGCTGCATAGCAATTTCAAAATAGTGCAAGTGAACGTGGATGAATAGCGCTCAGTACTGGCTTTAATCAATATATCTACAAGACAATACAAATATTGGCATACAGGGCCTTGTACTGCACGTGGTTTAAGTTAAATTAAAGTGTACTCTACTCTCTATTCAGCGCAAATGCTTTCATTAGGCCACATTCACACGATTTATGAACCAACCACCTCGCTTTAAGGAATCACACGGGCACAATGAGTTTAGTTCGCTCTCGCTGATTACGAAGCATCACTCGTGAGAATGCCATGTTTCTTTTTACCGTATTTTTCTTAGCCAACAGCATGGATAATTAGACACTGGTAAATAAAATGAGAATACGCAACTAAAGCAAATAAATAATTCATAAAAGGAAGAGAATATGGTATCGTTTTATCATCCTCGTCATCGAGAAGTTGATCCTAAGCCTACGCTAACAATGCTGACGCTATATGTGAGTGGATGTAGCGACCATGATCGTCGATCCCACTACAGTAGAAATCCTATATCGTAAATGGGGGACCAGTGGATTTCGACCGGTGTAAGCGACTATCGTTACAAGCAATTTCCGCTGTCCATCACAGTTTTTTGTTGTATCTGCTAATGCAGTGGCATGAAGAGATCGTCGTTTCGCATCTCCGCTCAAGTATCCATCATTCGTCATGCGATTTGAACTCAATAAAAAATACTCTGCTGCTACTTTGTATATTATCTTGCTTTTTTACCTTGTTTCATACATGCATTGGGTTTTAGTTTGCATATTTTATCCCTAATGGCACATACTTGCTATGTGAAATTTTATCCTGACAAATGTATTTCAGAAAAATTATTTCATCCAAACAAGAACTCTAGAAGTAACATCACAAGGTATATTCAGCAATATTAAGTAGATGATGAACAAAAATTAGACTAAGCCTTCCTCTCATCTTTGTGCGTGCTGCCTGCGACTAATTTGAAGAAAGCATTGTGCACGTTGCCTTAAATTAAGAATGAATCCAGAATTTCATCGCAATGTTTGTCGTTATAGTTACGAGTATTCCGAATTACTTTGCTCTGTTCACTTTAAAGTAGTGCTTCTTCTGTTTCTCGTTGATATTTCCAATCCTTGGTGATCAAAGTTGCTCTGACGACGGAGCATTTCGACGCATTTGAGTCGCACTTTCGCCGACATGCCGATGAGAATGAATGGATTGACGGACGACATGATAACGGTGATAAAGAAATAAAGCCAAAGTAAATCTAGCGCACTCTGCGCTATCGACGGTGCTACGATTGAAGTGATTATGAAGAAAAGATATGAAGAACTAATTGCGAAGATGGTCGCTCCCATCAACGCGAGTCGCAACTCCACGCGCGTGTGATTTGATAGCGTCCGACTTATCGATCGCTGCTTCCACATGCAACGAAATTGCAGTGCGTACAGTACACTGCACACGATGACTATCGCAAGAATGTAAGCAAGAGTTACCATGTAGTATAAGCTCTAAAATTTTCCCTGTTTCATTTATTGAGACACGAGCTGTTGGATAATAATTCAACGTACCGGTTTGTTGTTGTTTGCCTAGAAAATCCAAAGACAATTGCTGCCGAGGCAAGAACTGTTGCTCTGCGAAATATAGCGCACGTCGGAAGTTAAAATCGGTAAATGAATTAGCAGTGGTAGTAGCCACTGAATTATGATAACAAGTGTTGTTGTGTGCCCCTTCCAAATCTGAATTTGTAATGATACACATTGTCGTATGCATTTTAATACATGAAATTACAAACGAAACTTGTACCGGGTTTTTCCGAGTATAAGCCCACCCAAATAGAAGCTCACCTGGACTTATATTCGATTTGACTTTCCAAATGTAAGCCCATGGGCTTATATTTGGGGACAAGGTGGAGACGCGAAAAGTGCCGATTCTTAATACAAGCCCATGGGCTTATACTCGGAAAAACCCGGTACGTGGACAGTTCAAGTATTTTTATATTGTGGAAGTTTTGTATTGTTGAATCCGACAACGGCATCCACTTCTGATGAATCGACCTTTTGCTTACTAGCACAGGTTCCACTGATTTTAAAAAAGATGGCGCGAAGCTAAACCGATAAGAAGGGAGATTCTTTTGACTCCAGCTATTCAAAGTTTGGACGAATATTCGCGAATCGCCTGTGTCTTTTCGATTCAATAGGATCGATATGATGCGTTCTACGCGCAAAATTATCCACAATTCTTCACATTTTATAAAAGAATTATAGAGTGTAATTCTTTCATGTAACAATCCTAACTGCTACAGTATATCGAACGAACCGTGTTGTGTCGTACGGGCACGCACACCGCTGTGAAACGATTAAACGCAATTGCAAGAAACGATATCTGCTGGGAGCATCCCAACGCCATTGTAAAGAAAGCTTGCAGACGACCAAACAGGAGAGGATATGATAGGTAAAACTGAAAGCAGGATTAGTTCTGTAGTTAATGAGCCGAGGTACGATAATGGGTGGGTTTCACATCGCGTACTTAAGCTAAAGTACGTGATGTGAAACCGGCCCAATGACACAGAGTTTGATACTGCTGAATGGATATAGCATTATGGCACTGCCCACCTATCCGCTCACAAGGGAACACTATATCGTGATATTGATGGTCACCCAATCAATCTACTATAAGTAAAACCGCTCCTCTTAGAATTTCTTGATACAGGGAAGTCTGGCTAATTGAATATCTTAGTATTAACTATCCAACCCTTGTTGGCTACCAGATCCCCATTGAATTAACCTGGAGTTGGCGATCAGATTCAAGTATTTCATTCGGTATATATGAGTTTACTCATGAGATCAGCGGTGCCTGGACAAGAGGAGAGAGAGCTTTTAAATACATTTACTTCAACAGCAATTTCATAAGGATGAAATTACAATGAAAATGTGAATTACACGCTAGCAGCCTCAGCAATGTATGGTTCAACAGCATCGCTTTTGAATTCTTGACGATAACAGGTTACTTTTACGTTTGAATATTGGTTTAGCCGGCAAAGGACTGTGACTTTTCGCTGTCTGGCACTCGTATGTTTGATCAGTGATGGTAGTTAAAGTCGTGGGTGCATATGCGTATTCCTCTTACTTTCATTAGCCTGGCTTACAAGAGTAGTGCTTACTTGAATGAATATTCCATAATAGAGTGGCGGTTTCAGAATAGCATACATGACGACAATCATGATGAGATCGGCGATTCCTTGCGAGAAAGTCAATGCAAAGAAGCTGCTGTGAAATGGATCCTGATGGCGAAATTTTACGCATACTACCATAAAAAGAAGATAGAGTGGAATAGCAATGACAGCAACGGCGTCGGAGAATATGCTCGCGACTAATATCCACATTCCGGAACGGCTGAGTGCAGTTGACAGCCTGCGCACTACGGAGAGAATGTGGCCAGAACGGATGAATGCAGGATATTTGTATTAACATGACAATATGCAGTTTTAATTAAACTCGCTGAAACTAATGTTCACTTCCGCGCCTCTTATTTGTTTGCGAGCTGCTCGCATCGAACCGAACTCGTATCTATTATCATCCTTCATACTGCACCTGAGAATATTTCAGTCACCTGCTTTATTCCCTCCATCTTCCGGCTTTGTTGCCAGCGTTCAGAAAATAAACGAAAGCGTATGAGCAAATCCCTAAGCTTGTTTTGCATTCTTGTTTCTAGTGCCAATGAATCATTCGTATACTTTATTGACAAAACTTTCATCGACCGTCTCTATCGTCAAATGACTCGTTTTGTAGAAGAAGGCATAATCGGTAATGTATAAATAAAACTGGAAACAATCAAACAATGCAAACTCACAAAAAACTGAATAGCAAACAAATGCAACCCTGTCGATGAATGATAGATTAAATGAACGTCATGTGATCATGATATTTCTTGTGGACTCTTCTATTCGTTCATACAGACGGTACGCAGAATTCGATTGACAACAGCGTAGGGATCGCAGTTGGCAGCAGGTCGACGGTCTTCCAGCCATCCCTAAATCACATCCATAATCAATTGAAGTAACATACGTCGGAATTTTAAGGTCTCTAGGCACAACCCTGTGTAGGCATGAATTTTATCAGTCGTGACACCTCTGCTACGCAACTTTCGAAAGTATTTGCTAATTAATGCAGAATGCATGAAAAGGCAGGAGTTTTTTTTGCTTTTTGCAATACAGTGATATTTAGTTGAAAGGGTCGGCGGGCGCAATTCAACAGCATCGGCCAATTACGTTTCATAGTCGCAGGACAAAATTAACTTTAGCCAGGGCGCGCCGTTATATTGAGATTGGCACTGAAGGATTTAAGTTTATCGAAGATGAACGAACTTTTTTATTATTGACGACGGGACGAGGAATGCGAATGGAGGCGGTACGCGATCCTTCGCCGCTGGAGAAGACATCGGCGCTCGCTGTTTCGTGCTTGCCTGTCAGTCGGCGACGATTGTCGATGCCGCCGCTCGGATCGTAATCGGCAATGTGCTGTTTGTGGCGCTTGCTTAACTTTTCGATCGCCGCATATATGTGCCTATAGCGGTTAACTCATCACTATCCGAGCTTATCCAAGCTAGTGAATAGGGGAAGGGGCTCTATTGCGATCCTCAGGGATTCGGTGGCAGACAATCTCTCTTGTTGTAAAAAGGGGGTACATGGTTTTGCATTCACGAAGGAAGAATGGGATATTTTAATCGCTCATTAGACTGAAATGTGAAAATTGATAGTCAGAGCATCTCTTCTTCTCCCCCCGCTGTAGTTGATCTGAAGTTCAAAATGGCCCTCTCTCGGCGCAGCGCGAAGTGATATTTGTGCTTTAAGTATGAAGAAACGCAAGTGATTATACAAAGCAAGAGAATGCTCACTTAATTCCGCCGTCTTCGCGCATGTCCTTCGTCGAAAAGTTGCAGTGATTGCCCGTTCCGTTCCAGTCGCCAGCAACTGGCTGCAATAGACAGGGATAAAATAGAAATGTAGGAAAGCCTTTTAAGTCGAGGAGACTTAAATTCATCCCCATGTACTCTGGTCAGTTCGCACGAGTCATTTTGAGTATAAAAATAACATCATAATGTGATCAAAAACCGTTGACCATAGTCATATTTAAATATTATTGACTATAGCATAAAGAGACATGAATATATATACCAATAAATAACCCAAATCTACAATATTTCAGTATATGCATTTTAAAGCCCTCCTGTCTTCACCATACGCATATCAGCCTCAGCGAATCGTAGATAAAACTCACCTTAGGATCAAGGGAGACTGATACGCCGAATTCTTCTGAAATGCGCTCGAGTATGTAACGCGAAAGCC
>NIUQ01001823.1:0-26634 GCA_002796945.1 Plectus sambesii
AAGAAGTCTGCGCGTTTACGGGAGAGTGGTGTTTTGCTGTTGATGGCGTGGTAAACCTAGTCACAACGCGGAACACAATAACCATAATGGATATTTCATGTACTTAACGTCTAAATGCGTGGCGCCAGCGCTACGAACGTCATGTGAAAGCTGTAAACACGAACGGTAATGATTCCAATTCCGTCTCTATTCCTATAAAAGTCACATTGCGGTATGGCAACGCATCAGCGCCAGAGAAATAATGGGGAAGAGAGATTCTCTTTTCTCGGTCGAATGAGCTTTGGAGGCGTTTAATCAAGCGGGATAGCGTCTTTACGCAGAGATTAGAACATCTGACGCACGCACGTTAGCTACGAGGACATGGCCGTGGAGACAAGCTTCGCCTCAAACTCGCATTTTCGTGAGGTTGTTTTGAACGGCGAAGAATCAGCGAGAAGATTTTAGACCGTAATTTATGTTTTGATCGGATCTGCGGTTGTTTGAGCAATCATCAAGAAAGCAGGTACAATAATTCTTGATTATTGCGCGTAATAGACCACATCGCACTACCTAACTAAGCGCAAGTTCCGCTGAATAATTGCTTCACCTGACATAAGGGAGATCTCGGGCTAATTCATCCCAAGAGGATTATAACATTTAGGCGCTCAGTGGTCCACAATAACGTTGAAGATTTAACTGTCGACAACATAATAAAGGGCGTCAAAACCTGAGCGACGGAGGAAGCGGCGATATGGAGGAGGTCGCGGTAGGCAGCATTATTACGATACGGTAAATTTCCTACGGAGAAAGATGAGGTGGAAATGCGAAAAGAGCGGATAAGTGAGGTCGATATAGTGCGGCGGCGAGACAGCACTAGCCACGGCGCGGCAGGAACGCGCACCATTCGATCGGTAGCGAGCAGAAACGATATCCGACAGCACGAGAGGTAGAGCGGTCTTCGCTGATTGGTCGACTCACGCAGCGGTGAAAGGCGAGGAAATGACGAGCGTCACCGCGAACAGTGCAGAGAGCCCAGAGAGTGCGGGGACGGACGCAGCGAGAGCAAGACGAGAACCAGAGAGAGAGAGAGAGAGAGAGAGAGGTAGAGGCAGACATAGATTAGACAACAACATTTTGACTGCGAGCAGAGCAGGCCGCAACAGCGGCTGTTTTTGCTGTGCGCCGACGCACGGCACAAAACCAGCCCTCAACTGGCCGTATGCCTCAATGCGCGTCGCGGCGTCGCACACACCGAATCGATGAGTCACACGCACATGCCAGCGCCACGAGCCCATACGCCCGTTTCCAACCGCCCAGCGCATCACGTCATATCACGTGAATTCATAAAGAAAGAAAAGGATTTTTCTCGAACCATGCCTGATTCATGTCACGGAATTTAAATTGTCTTCTTTTGACTCGGCTCCTAGCAACTAAACAGCGCGCTTCTTTGTGTATTGAAATGACGCCGTCACAGGATTAGGATATGGACGAGTGGATAGTTGCGGAAGCATGGCAATTTTTTTTAATGAAAGGGAAGCACATGATTTTTCAAACAGGTGGGCAAGTAGAGAATATTAACTCGTTTTGACATTCCAGGTTAAAAAACAAGATTCCCAAAGTGAAAATATTTGACGTCGTAACTGAATTTGGCGACCTTGACTGCCTGACGAAAACAGTTTGATTCAGACCGCTACCCACTTCTGTAGGAGACGCAATATTTCGGGTGTCAAAAGTAAACTTTGACTCACGAATCATTCAATCAACAAACTATAAGACAAAACTGGGCGTGCGGCTACCGTATGACCTGTTTCAAACACGTCTTAGAAGGATATATGACGAACAAGCGCCTAACAGCAGTACAAATACCTTCTACACAGGCGCACGTTTGATTAGCGAAGAGCTACCTTTTATAACGATAGATGGTATATGTCATATATTTTGTACTGGTGTAAGGCGCTTGGCTAGCGTATGATATGTTTTGAACTCATCTAAGATGGATAGTGTGTGGCTTTGTTAGAATAGACGAATGGAGAGAGAAAGATTAGTCACATAGAATCGCCGGCGGTGGTCGAATAAGTCGGATTAAATAGTAACTCTCGGATGATGACTGCGATCGGCTAGTGACAGAAGCTTTGAAAACTATTTTATAACGCCTACTGGGCTGCTGAAGAACGCCGTCGAGATAAATTCAAAGGTGGGTGTAAAATGCCACTCTACTATTAGCATCTTTGATATGGCGTCTGGAGATAAGCATGGAGCAAAAAGCTCGATACAACGCCGCCATTCGCTTTCATTTAGCGCAAAAATTGTAGTTGAAGCTACATTTTTTGAATAACTTGACTGCAATGGAATCAACGGTGCCTAGACTGGGCACTCTCTGCAGTCCGAAAACAACAAAACCGGACACTTTCAGCTTCAGTGATTCAGTTCTGGTCAAGTGACTCATGAAATGAAACTTCATTCAGACACACTTCTCACCCAACCTCTATTACTATCAAATTGACGAAATGAAGAGAGAGAAGGTCAGACAACCGATGAAAAAAGTGGCACATAATGAAGTGTGCGACCGATCATAAATCGACACCGACTAGACTGTTCTACCCTTAACCGTGTGCAGACGACGTCTCTCGTACCAGACGCAATCAAACACCGACGTTGCAATCCGCCACCTCTAACAGACAATCGCGACTACTATATCTGCGATGTTCAATAGCCGGCCACGCAGTTAGGGTGACCGATTTATTTCGGACATAATGGCCGCCTTTTTTCGTCACAATTCAACGCTCCATTGTTACTGCGTGAAAGCTGCGCATTCGAAGGAATCAGAGCGCGACCAAGGCGCGATCGTAAACGCCACGACTGTCATAATTATAGGTTGCGGTGGATAACTACGGAGGCAATTATATATGAGATTACAAGGATGTCCGTTGAAGACCAAGAAAGCAGATAGGCATTCCTAGCCATCCTTATGGTAAGATTGATTCGTAAATGACGACATACTTTCGGCATTTTGCTGTTTCAGATTTGCAAAACGCGAAAAGAATTCACGCGAGAAATGGCCGATGAATGTTTCACTAGAGTTAATCTGTGAGAATGAGCCAGCAAAGAAGCAGAGGACAACGAGAGATGTCACCTGGTACAAAAAAAATAGGTAAAACGACAAACAAAGCATCAAAGACATCGGTCGTCATGACATACCTGCGCGACTAACACAATGAAAACCGGCAGCGCGAGCCAAATCGAAGAGGTTTTCTTTCTAGGTGATTTTAGCGAAAACGTGCACCACGGATTACGGATGACGAACCGGCTCGCGCTGTCTCGTGCGCAGGATGCACAGAGCGCAGACCTTTTCCTACAACGAATATCTGCTCTGAGTACGGTACTGCGCGGCAAAGACTATCAACTATTAATGTTTTAGATAGCGTCACGGAAATGGAAGGTGTTGTGGGGAAATTATTGCTCGTCCCAAGCCAGATAATATTTAAGGAATAAATCTATTGCGGTGGTAAATGCACGTTATCCACAGTTGCAGTGGTGAAGACACAGAATTATGGCTGAATTGTTGCAGTCTGACCTGGTGCAGTTTGAGGTATCTTCATCCCATACCCTTGTAGCGTGGCACATTGCATGCTTGGTGTACGACAATCGATATAAATTGCTTCTTTGCTTTGCAAGAGGAAATAACAAGTGTCAGGGTCGAAATTGATATTGAATAATTTGAGCAAGCGTACGCGTGGGTATGTTCCTGTGCGAGCGAGTTACAATTAAACTTATTAATAAGAATGGATTTATAACGGGACAGATAAATTTGATGCACTATAATGGAATATCGTACAACCGATCAATAGGTGACAGCAACTAGACGTCAGGCGAATGGTAACATAAGCAACAGGGTTGAGAACTATGAACAGTTAAAGAGAAATGGAAAGTGCCCACATGGCCGGGAATCAAGGTGCCTAGCAGCTCGATAGTGCCTCATATAGACTTTATCGATCACTTATGAACAGCAGATCCGAATAATACACGATCCAAGATTAGCTTCATCAGACTTTCACTGACAGTTTTTTGATCTGATACCATCAGCTCGTGATGCCTGCTGCCCTTCAAATTCGTCCGGCGAAGAATGCCAATATCTCGCCGAACCTATCCTACGTTATTTCTTTCTGATCGGAGAAATTTTCTCGATTACAACACAAGTCAAAAGACTCCCCCGTTACACCCTCACTATGGGGTTTTTCGCACCTCCACACTCCCTCCTTTAGAGCTACTTTTTCCTTACAGCCGAACATTCCCACCCCAGAGGTAGACAAACGGTACTGGTAAGAACGACACGGAGCGGAGACCACTCACGTTTCTGCCTTTGTGGGTGAAAGCGTTGTACTCAAAGGAAAAAGTTACCACTGGAGGGAGGGTATTCGAAAAAACCGTCAACTCTGCATGAAGGTGTGCCTACTTACAATCGACGGCGCGCACAGTGCCAGGAACCAAGCGAGAAAAGATCGGAACGCGTTCAACATAGCACCAGTAAAACCGTTTATAGTCCGAAATGCATTTACGATCAGCAGACATGTGCACTCCCCTCCAATACCAACAAAAATTACAGTTGCTAAACGACGTTTCGCAGATAATAATAGCAAACGATCCGCACAAAATTACTAAAAGCGAAACCACGATCAACAGTAGGACATTCAACAGAAAACAATGTCCCAAACTGCCGCGGCACAAAGCAACCACGTTCGGCATATATACCAGTCCTACTTTCATAAAGACATTTTCCACTTCAAAAGGATCACTTTCAAAATCGTTCCAAAAAAAGGACTTTTCATATCGATTTGACCAAAAAAGGGTCTTTTTAAGTTCGTAAAGTGTCCTTTTTAGAATGAAAAATGTGCCTATTCGAGAGAGAATGGTAAAATCAAATGATAATCGAACTATTCTTCCATCGCAATCTGTCTTCAGTCGATTGCTAGACGAAAAATATGGAGTGATATAACGAGTAGTTCAATAAACAATGCATACAACAGATAAGTGATAAAAAGTGATAAAAAAGGACGGCGGCATTGAGCCCAATCATAAAATGGCAAAGCCTTCGAGTTCGACGGTGAGCATTTTTTCGTCTTCTAACGAAATGAACAGCTTTCCCTGATGCGGACCGGGGGCAGTCGGTCGGAAATAGACGGGAATCTTGACGAATTTCATTGCGCTGTAACGGAGCATAATTAATTGGCAACTTTTATTAACTATTTCAGAAAATATTCTAGAACCTGTCAGTAAATAATATGAAATTAATTTTAGATTTACGAGTCGTCGACAGAACGTATTTCAACCGAAAATCTACTCTTCGATCAACACTGATCAAAATATTAGCATTAAAGACATTAATGTTTGATTCAATCTATCTAGAAGACGATAAAACAACTCACTCGATAATATACTGGGTCATTTTAACGGAGAAAGCATTCCCCTCCGTCCACAGCGTCATCTGCAAGCGAGAAATTTAAATTATTCCAATTGAATGTCTTCGTTTGCCGGCCATTAAGCCCTGTTCAGCTCGAAAAGGGGTACTCTAGTCAGCAGCAGTTCTGAAGAATTTACCGTAGAATTTATTCGCTTCTTATGACAAAGCTACCCAGGGAGGGGTTAATTTCACGATACCGGAGACTTCTATCGAATTCATCACTTTTGCCTTAAATATCGTCAAGATAAGGTTTTAATTAAACAAGTGCAGAGATGACGGAATTGAAGGCAAATCCCTGTAAATTGACATAATACCGGCTTGTCATGAGCTTCTAAATGCAATTCACGGTAAACTGTCCAGAGCTACGGGTGACCGAAGTCCCCTTTGACCGACAAAGGTAGCAGACCTTATTAGATTTTGGAGCCACATTCATCAATTCCACTTTGACACTGTCCCAGGCGTCGACTCGAGTGGCTGCGAACTTGAGCGTTTTTTCCTTGACCTGCACTCCTGGGCTGAAATAGGTATGGATGGTTATCGAATAGTCTTATGATTTCTCGGTCAGTGAGAGATAAAATGCAAACATGAATTTAAACGCGACCAAAAATGATTGATAGTAAATAATAGCTGCTAGCTAATCTTTATTAATGACGAAGACATAACGAATCTTCGCAAGAGAACATAAATCAAAAACCACTGAACCTTTTCTTTGATTTTTCCGCTTCACGATCCCTCTCCGGTGGACTATGGCATCTACGAGATCTAAAACGCATAATATAAATTACTTTCAAAATTGTCTTCTGCGACACATGCTTGAAACGGTTAGTCTGCATATCAAATTTAGAAGTAAATGCATCAGATGAGTCAAATATTGCCGAGAAGCTGTCAAAATGCAAAGTGACCGAAATGAGGTCCACGCACGGTACTTTTCTCTGAATCTCAAGCCAGTGGCATACTTCGCTTATTCCCCAAAAGCTCATTCTTATCTTCTTCGCTATACGCACCGGCAGCAGATTTGCCGCAAAGTCTGTTGCCCCGCTTTTTACATCCTTTTCTAAATTCACTAAATCCCTCCCATATCAAAATCGTCCGTTTGCAGTATTCTTACGATTTAAGCGGTACCAACGGATAGGGGAGGTCGAATTTGCACAGGGCGATAAATGAATATTAACGAGACAGCGCAGCAATTAATGTAAAATTGACGCGACGCGCGCTCAAATCCTTCGCGCCTGTCCGTGGGTTGGCAAAGTATGCGGGCGCGGCTCAGTCGATCAAATGAACTCGTGACCCAGAGCTTAATGAAATCAGACACTTGAACAATAGATTTTTGACTACAATGTAAGCGAAATATTAATATAAATGAAACCAGAGTAAACAATGTCTACCGTAATTAGATAGGCGGACCGACGCACAAATGTGAAATTCAAATTTCTCGCGCAATAGTACAGTAACACCAACCTTTTAGGGGAAACGGGCGGTCGAGAGGCGCTGGCTGAGGAGGAGCTGAAGAGATGGCTCAAGTCGGGCACAACTGTCCTGCCGAAAATGTGACCGACGCCCGACGCGCTGGTCGAATCGGGATCGAAGACCGCGAAGGTCGTCGCTGTCACCGATCGATCTCCAACGGTGCTGCTAACCACCGAGCCCGCCAAAGACAGCCGATTACTGAATACCTGTAATGCAACTTGTCACATCGTGCAGTCACAATAATCCACTAAAATTAATTTTTATCAGTCATTTGGTTAAGTTTTCGCCTACTGAGCGGTTGCGTTCAGACCGTTCTCTTTCATTAGTGGATTGCTAGGACGTTGAGAATCGAATAGGCAAACCTCCTTGAGCCCCAAAAACTTCAACATCGACCCCTAAATACCTGTGAAAGAACAGGGACTACAATAAAATGCTCGATATACCATGTGGCGCTCAAAGTCAATAGAGTCTATCCCGGACGCCAAGTAGACCTAGTTGTCTTCCGAGACACTATCAGCAATATTTTTTACAATTCTTGCAAAAAAAAATTCAACTCGAATTTATGAGGTTCGCAAATAGTCTCCGCGAACAGTGTTTGATTCGCAAATGTCAACCCGATTTGATTTCACTAGGAGAGAAGCCCTGCTACACCTATAGTGCCAACGGGTCAAGCAGTAATAAACTACCTTGATCACGGTCCGCCGCAATGAAGACAGAAAAACGTCGTAATCGAGACGACTCACATCCGTGTCCTCAGCTAAAACAAGCTCGTCAAAATATATCATTAGATTGCAACAAAAATAATGTCATTTTCTTCTACTACTAAATTTTCGGCCGGTTTCTAGTAACAGGGCATCAAGCAGTTGTCACCAAGATGGGACTATGTTGTCGAGAAGAATTACACGGATTATGTAATATTATTTTTTCAGGACATTAAAATAAGAAGACATTACTAATTTTGCAAGCCAGTATTAATAACTAAAGCTACCATAAAAATATTTCCTCTTCACGACTAAACAAGAGTAAGAATTTCATATATCAATTACGGTAGTAGTTGTCAACTTACGAAGCGAGCCGACGTTTTCCTCGCCGCAAAACCGTTCGGTCGTGAAACTGCGCCCCTCATATGGCATCTTCGTATTGCGCAGTTGCTCATACCTGAAGAAAACAACATGTCGCACTTTTCCATGTACACTGGGCACAGTATGCAAATTGAGAGTTTCTGCATTCGATCTTTACGATTTTGTATGTGATTTGCAATATCACGAATATTTTTAGAGTCTAAACTGCATTCGGCATAAAAGCGTTTCCAGACAGAAAAGAGAATAAAAGGCAAACCTCTTGACTCTCTGACGCTGTTTCTCCTCGCCCCAGAGCAAAAGAACGCGTAGGCGAGTTGAATCGCTGCCCGACGCCTGCGACAAGCTGCTCAATCGGCCGCACTGCGACATATCCGGCATCGACACGGTCAATTCCTGAAAATTTTCTTCCTGACTAAATTTTTTCTTTCCCGGAATATCGCAAACTTATAACAGTCGCGCCGCTGTTCATTATAACTTGTTATTTAATGTCTGAATAACGAAATTTAATGAAGTAAATGTATTGTACTCTTAATGGCGAATACAAAGGGAAGGGTGCTGCCCATACAAAAGATTGAAAGCGCTTCAACGCAAGCGCCTAGCACCACTACATATTCAACCTCTACCGGGTATTGCCGTACATAATTCAGTTCCTTGTCCTAATCAGGCATCTGCAAGTAGGACCGATCTCGCGGGGATGGTGAATACATGAACTGAAGTAATCTTTGATAACAATTTCGCTTATATCAATAATATAAGTTTGTCCCCCAATACCATAATAAACGCATTTCACCATACTAGCATTAAAAGCATAGCTAACCCTCGTATCTCCAGCACGAACGACGATGGAGTCGGTAGGAGTAACGAAAGGTCCATCGAGCGGCGCGTTAAGGGCGGTTTTCTCAGCGAGGAGTACGCGGACGAAAGCATCGCGCGGGCCACGATTCGTCAGCTTCAGCGGCAGCATACCGACGCGGGAAGTCTCGAGGAGGAACGTCCCGTCGCGCGCAACCTTCAGATTTTCATGCTTCTCCATCGACACTGACGCACAGCCCCCGCTGCCGTGCAGCACCAGCTGAAAGCTTATGCCATCATGTAAAGACAGTATCATATCAGTATACATGCATTAAGTAGCATATCATTTTGAGAAGTAGTTAGCGATCCCCCCAGTCAAATTCAGTGAGGGACGGGTAGATATTTCGGAGCTAATGTCTTCTACTGTAACTGAGACTCGCTTACATTTATTCCACTTCCGTAGACAAAGGGAGGGAAGCGCGAACGCTATCCCCATACGCAAAAATTTCGCGGTTGGCCAATTCCAGTTCGGAACTGCCACAGAGGTCAGCCGTCCCCAAAGTGCAATGGTCCAGCCTCGCCCTGGAGATCTCGCCTTCATGATCGCGAGATGCTCCCCGCCAGGTAAGTTTATGAGTGAACGGCCCGGCGCCACTAACCCAGCGCGTAAACGCATCCGTGACGGGTTAGTCGGCTAGTCGTTTGCATACGAAAGTCACTCGAAATCGTACGTTTGTCCACGCAGTAAAGCTATTGAAAGACCTTGTTCTTAAGAACTTTCCATAACGCGACTAAATAATTACTAAGAGAAGCAAAACTGCCAAAACATTGAAAAGCGAGTTGATCTTTGTCAACGACAGTGCCCAGTTCGATTTCTTGAAATTTATCAAAAAGTTCTGACTATATATCTTTGTCACGCCAACTCCCTAACAAATCTCTTCCTGATAGTCATTTAAAATCATAGATCTGCTGGATAAAGCGGCAAAAATCATACCGTAAACTTGAGCGTGGAGTTGACGATGTAAAATTTGAGCGAGTTGGAGTAGGTGGCGATTTGCGTCGGCAAGAAGCTGACCCGAATGGTCACTGGCTCGCCGGGGCCGATCATAATAATCGACTCCTTGTCTGTCAGCTGAAAGCAGATGAGATAAGTGAAAGATTACCAACGAAGAACGGTATCAAGACGTGGATTTAGTTATGCAGGGACAGGTTTGGGCGCTACGCATAATCGACGGTACTTTTTCTTGGATCAAATTACTTTTTAACGCTTCATAGCTTTTGGAAGTTTTCGCTTCCCCCTTTCCATGATATGATCATGGTCATCGCGTTGTTATCGAAATTTTAGTCCTTTCGTAATGCGAGAAAAATGTTAAGTAGGCGTATATGACTAAATGAAGCCCCCCAGGGGCTCTGTTCAAGCTGTCTTGCGAGTTGATCTATTCTGTAATATTTGGTAAATCTATGTGATATGATAAACATTTTCATTGAAGTGATTTTGTCTAAATCCCGAAGAGGTCAAATATTAGTCAAAAGATTTCGAAGGGAGTATAACCAGCCTACCTCGAATCCCTTATTGGGCCGCAGGATTTCACATCGGATTCGCAATGGAGTGGCGGACTGATTCCGCAATTGCACCGACTGCACCACACGATCGCCGATGTCGACAAAGCCAAAGTACATGCGCGTCTTGTTCGTCCGCAAGGGCGTCTGGAAGTCGTCGCCGCTCGACGACGAGCGCGTCGACGCCGGTCGCTTCTCCGCAATTCTCGTCGATGAGATCATAGTTGTACTCGCTGATTGGGCATTTTCCCGCGATGAAGTCATTGTACTGCTAGCCGATTGGGCGTTAGACCGAGATGAAGTCAGCGTCTTGCCGGCGCCGGTCATGGTCAGATCTTCCATGGACGACTTGTGCGAGTCAAAGTCCGCCATGCGAAGCGACGTGTCGCGAGAGTTGAGGCCGGAGGAGGAAAGCGGCGTCCTGCATTTGCTTCGTCGACTCACAGAGGCGAGTTCGGACGACTTGTTGAAGCCCGATACAGTACCCGCCGACTCGAAATCGCGGCGAGACCTATAGCTCGTCTTACTGCTCGGACACGGCTCATTCGTCGGTATGCTGCGCGAGTTGTTGTCGGACAGCGCCGTTCTGCCAGTGGCGCGTCCATTCTGGATTTCTCCAAGAGACGACTTGCGCGCTGCAGAGTTTTCGACCGCAGCGGATCGGCGAACGTCGCCGTTGAATGAGCTGAAGGCTGATGCATCCAAGTTCTGTCGATTGTTCCACAGGTGGCGCGAGTTCGTGTCTGACAAGGCCGTCCTGCCGCGAGCTTCACCTCCGCTTGCAGAAGATGTTGCCTCGCGTCGTTCGCCGTCGGAACGATTGCTTCGCTGAAAATATGCAACGGACTGAAATAATCAACAGCGGAATGAAATACAGGATCTTTGTAGGGTTCTGAACCCAGATAATTCTCTTAAACGCGACAAAAATTCTTTGTAAAATCTTCACCTCCGACCGTCCCTCAACAACCTCCGCTAAACTTTCAAACACCAACAATATTGCAACAGAATAATCGTGCAAAGTTAAAGATCCCGCTGTCGTGTTGAGATTTTCAACTTAATCGTTCATTTATTTAAAAAGATTTCGGCAATCGATCAATAAGCGAAAAAAAGTCTCCCCCCAGAGACCGTATTCGCCGTCGCGACGACTACAGCTCATTATAAACGCATTCAATTTGCGGATGCGCTATTGATGCGCCATAAACTTGTTATCACAAAAGATTGCTTATCTTGACATTTATGAACAAGTACCCAGGCCTACCTCATTCAGCGACAACTGTCGAGGAAGAAATTCAGCCGACGATGACTGCAAATACTGGCTATCGACGTGTCTCGACGACTTGTCCTTCTCATACATGGCCAACGACTGGTTGGCTTTGAGAATAGCTCGAGCGAGTTTGGACGCTTCGGCGCCGGTCGATTCGTTCTGCAGACAGCGCTGAATCGCCGAGCTGCTCAGAGGGGCAGTCGACGAAGCATTCGACAAATGTAGATTCGATATGCCGTTCAGAATTGAGGATTCCGCTGTCTGAAACAAGTTGGCGCTAAAATTCCGTTGTCAATGGAGGTCAAGCACCATTGCGCTCTAAGCCGTTTAAAAGGCGTTTTAATACTCGCGTTGGAAATGAAATGCTACCGATAGGGAATGAAGAATTTAACAGCATATTAAGAGAATTACCTTTGGACAATCTAAAATATGTAAAGTAGAAATTGAATGCAAAGCTATGTATGATTTTCAATGAAATGTGCTACAACGCTTAGGAGAGCTAGATATTAGAGAATTCCTGATAATTAGCATTCCCCTGCATCCAGATTTTACTACACTAGCACAAGACATTTTGAGCTTTCTCTGTCAAACAGCGGTTAAGAAGAAGTTGAAAATATTCCTCCAGTTTAGAGGATTGTTATGAACTTCTCCCTCCCCCAGGTCATCGGCACTAGCTTCACATTTACCCCTTCGCCAAAAAACGAATGTTCTAAGCAATAAATGACAAACCCGCTCTTTATGAGGAGTCTTATTGGCAGCGTCGATGGGTGAGTTAGCATCAGACAGCTGAGAGATGGAGTGGAATGCGTCGCTCAGATTGCTGCGCTGTCGTTGGCGGAGACGTCGAGATGACTGATTGGAAGCGGATGTGGCGCCTGAATCGGAGAGAAAAGTAGTAAAGCTAATATTATTAACTAATAAGCGTATATACTGGGGCAGTACACTATTGTGATAGGAAAGATGTTGAATTCAGACAACGGTGGTACACAAAAGGCTTATTGGTTAGCTGTTTAAACCATCAAACAATGCTGATTCTGCGTTAAAATGGCGATAGATAGACCAAAGAATCAGCGCGATAAGATGATAATGATGTTTAGGATTACAAATATTCTAATTGCGAATCAAATTTATCACCGATCAGAATGGTCGTAGTCTGCTCGCCTTAATCTCATGTCTACGCGTCGCAGCTATTCCCATATAAATTAATGAGCACATCTATTGTGTCTTTTGTAAATGCGCGTTTATTTAAGATTCTGCTGCACAATGCTCATCTGTCCAGTCTATTTCAGGCATCCATTTTTGCAGTAAACAGCTATATGCACTGATGGATTGAAGTTGAATATGAAAGTACCGTTAGGAGTAGAAATGAGGGGAAGCTGAGTCAAACCGACATCAGTGCAGTCCAGAAAGGGGGTCGATTCCTCGCAGTTGACCGCCGGTGGCTGTTTCTCCAGCCGCTGCGACCACTCAAATTCTTTCTGCGCTTTTCTCGACTGGCGCCGCTGAGAGTCCACTGAAATCTAGGTATTTAAGAGAGAAAAACATAAGGCAAGGTATCCATCAGTTAAGGGGGAGGTCCGATTGGCCATTTACCGTAATGAATTTTTAGTCGCGCATGAAAAAGTGGTGTTTAGCTAAATTTTTTGATCAGTAATGAGAAATCGTGCTAGGCACAGTTCTTGGCAAAGATTACTTTTCGGTACCTTAACACCGTTTTTCGGCAAGGATGATAATAAAATCTTGACTTTTACGTACCTAAATTGATTTAAAAAGAAGTGCTTATGGCTTTCGGAACAGTTTTTTTAATCTAGGATTTCTCGTTACTGATCGACAAATTTTGACTATAATTTGGAAACATTTAACTGACAAAATGCAAACAAACCGGTAAAAGTGCTGCTGGTCAGAGGGGTGCTGATTTCTGAAGTACGCGGCAACTGGATCGGTACGGGACACGGCGAAGTCACCGGAGCATCCCAGGAATTCTCCGGATCGTTGTGACTGTTCTGGAAGCGAGCATCCTCCTGGATTATCGCGTTCCTGCCGACGAAATCTTTCTCCGCCTCGTTTATCACTTCCAGTGCGCCAGGGCCTGAAAGTCACAAATTTGCACAATTAAACCTCTAATAGCCATCCTGGACGATCATATTTCAACCTAGGCTTGGGGGAAGCGTTTAATCAAGGGTGGGCTTTCATTCAAGGCTTTACGGTATTTTCGCTCTCGTTCGTCTACACTATAAATGATATGGTATAACTTAGTTTCATTGTTGAAAGAATTCTGGCCAGATTCATACCGTTCATGAAGATACTTTCTAGGGTTAATTTGACTTGGAAACAGTTCTTTCTGATTTGATAATCATCCATTATTAACAGGTGAATATCCTTTTAAAAACTGTGAGTAATATATAAAAGTGAAAACAAAAGAGCGTCAAAAAGCGCGCACCTGTCTGAAAGTCGCCGCTGGAGAACGATGCTTGGGATAGATGTGATCTATTCCACGAATAGTTGCCCGGACCCCCAGCACCAAAAGGCGAGGCTGAAATCATTTCATATTTCTTAGTCTGCATGTCGGACATGTTATCAATCGGAAAATATTAAAATGTAAAATTAGTTTTACCCTGCGCTCACCGAGGACAACCACCTCTATCTCAAGGATTCAACTGGTTCCTATTGCGATAAAAAAGCCACATTTACTTAAGCGCCTGGGTACTTGGCACAGAGTCAAGAATTTAACGTGGCATCGGTTCTTTAATTAGTCTGAGAGTGGCTGTACTTCAACCGCTCAAGAATTTGTTCGACTTTCTGAGTGGATATAATATTAGTTTAGTTTGCTTTGAGATAGTGCCCTGATCAGAGCGGAAATGGTTTATCTCAGAGCTTCAGTTCGTAAACTAGTCTAAAAATAACAGGAACAAAGCGATATTTTTAAATGGAACAACTTCGCAACCCAGACGGTATCTCAAAGCAGCATTTTACACTTGTCTTATGCAAAGGCGGAAATCCTACCTGACTTCTCTACAGGTTCGGTGTTGAGTAGGTGTGAACGACTTTCTTCTGCAATAGTGTCCAAACGTCGCTCTAACGGTTGCTGCTCGGTAAAGCAATCCGATACCACGGTCGCCACTGAAAACGAGACACTGAGTAATACTCACACTTAAGAAACCAAATCGAATCTTGGTCAACAAAGAAGCGATTGGCGCACTATTACCATTTATACAGGATCTTTCCAATTTGAGTCCCGGAGCGTCGCGGTTGCCCATTAAAACATGTCTTTTGACTAACAGGGCAGTAATGGAAACGGAGAATTTAGGATAAGACAGACGTGAATATTCAAAGGCTCTTATTAGGTTGTCAGAAAAATCTTTTGAAAAATTTCCTCTCCTTTCTGAAAAAAATTACGAAACTTTTCTAAGAGACTTTCCGGACAACCTTATAATATGACTGAATTATTTCAAAAAGAGAAAATTTCCGCTGACCGCTTCTCCCATCAGTCTGCTGGTCGATGTCGTCCGTCTCGTCACCACCTTCCGAATGAATCGAATCCACTGCAAGACGAGACAATTAGTGAATTGCAAACAACGTCATGTCTATTTTTCTACTGTCTGCAAATTTCTAGCCAGCTTCTACAAGCAGGACATTTAAATGATGCTACAAACATGGAATTATGTTACTAAGAAAAATTCCACGGGTTTTTTACATTTTCGTTAGCATAAAACGATGCATAAAAAATAACAATACATAATATAAAAGAATACTCTCTATTCAATGCTGCACTATTATCCCCAACAGCACCGACCTCTAAACCTTCGAGAGGACCGAGAATACAAAAACAATGAAAAAGAAGAAAATTCTTACCAATGCTGTATTGTTCGCCCTCGACTTGATCGCCAATGGACTGAACGAGAGAGGGCCGGCCATCGAGCAGATCATCATCAACATCGCGCGCTCCTCCATTCAGTTCATAATCGTCCTCGAAGAACCGATTTCGGCCGTAGTCGTCGTCGTCCAGGTGCGGCCGGTAACTGTCGTCGGGTGTCATCAAATATGACCGCGATAAATCTTAAAACATGGCGGTTTTTCGGCTTTCGCTTATCTTTCAACCTACGCTTCACAAAAAGGAAGGGAACATTGCCTCCGATCGTTTTTTTTCGATCATAACTTCAAAAATGTTGTCGCTATTTCTGAATATATGACACTATTCACGTTTTCCAGAAGTGATCTAATTACTTTGATTTAATCTATTCACTTCCACGCATTCTCTTTATTTAAACCAAACAAGAATGAGACAAGGGGGGATGCTAAACTTCAATCGCGCCCGAATTTCTTTTTCTTCGTGAGGAAGAAAAGTTGAGAGAGACAACTAAAGTTATAAGCGTGCATGTATCTGATAATTGTTCTACTAACGTACTGGTCATTTTGCCCAAATCTAGAGCAGAGCCGGTCGACGTGCGACCGCTTCGACCAGCGGCGAGTGGTGAATGGATAGGCGATGGCTGAATTGATGGCACTGGCGACGATACCAGCGACTCGCGCTCTCCAAACTCTCCATCATCCGAGACGATCTCCGTCATCTTCGCCCCCGACTTCGTTGCACTTACCCGATGGAACACCTGAAATCAATGCCGAATTTACAAGGTTTTGCTGAAAGTGACATTTGTCTGTCCTGGACTACGATGCCTAAACGAACGTGGTAGAACAGGGCAAAACTTGACAAAATGAAAGCCACTGAATATCCCGCTTTTCTCTTCGACAACAAGTAGAACAAGAAACTTTTGCGAGAAATTTCTTCAGCGTTTTGAATAATTTCTGGCTCAGTTTTGTTATTCTTGCTAGTAACACCCAGAAAGTGTATCTACTTGACTTAAACTACGGCCGGTTTTACTCTGTATTAAACAAACGCATGAAAGGTACTTGGAGTAAGCTTCACATCATGTTTGAACGAAAAATTAATTCGGCCTATCACCTACTACTCGAAAAAATAAAACTAGTCGAACCTCCTAGCTAATATGAAAGAATTTGAAAACAATGACATATAGAGTGATTTATTTCAGTGCAAACTGCCTCTTCCATAAGATTTTTCTATAGCCGAATAAATCCGAAACCTTAGCTCGCTAAAAGTTTGCTACAAACTTGCCTTAAACTTCAGTGCTTCGTCACTTTCATATAAAAATTGAAAGTAATCAAAGCAGTGGCGCTAATAACTCGTGCGCGAAATCAAATTGTGCGCGTCGCTGCGTTATAACATGAGCATCTTTTGCGGGAATTCGTAATAAGCAAGGCACTATTTTATAAACGCTGTTTTCGGTCGGCTATATTTGGTGGAAAAAAGCACAGCTCTTAATAACTTGGGAGCAGTCGTTGACTATTGCAAGACGAGGAATGTTCTCCTACTTTTTCGTATTTCGTTTCTGTCCTTCCTTCTCTTTCGTAGCGGTGCTTTCTCTGTGTAACTTTCCGCGCCAGCGCCAAAGAATAACCTATTGGTTATATTTACAACTACAGCGAAATTATATTGTTTCTCTTTAATTGGTTCAAATATTAAAGACATTTCATGCCATTCAGATGTTATTTTGGTAATTGTAG
Source organism: Plectus sambesii (assembly GCA_002796945.1). Lineage (NCBI taxonomy): Eukaryota > Metazoa > Nematoda > Chromadorea > Plectida > Plectidae > Plectus > Plectus sambesii. Next base: position 17,183 of record NIUQ01001823.1, read on the forward strand.
CATGGAATGCGAGATATCCATGCCAGCTTTGGTTGCCAGTCGCATGCTAGCTCATCGCTACTGTTATTGCCGCTATTTTTATGCTTTTCGAGCGTTTGCAGTTCTCATACAATTTCTATTGTAAATCCCCGATCATTTCATTTGATTGGGATATTTCCATGACAGTTGTAAGCACTCAGATTAGGTCGGCTGAGTAAAGTTTAGTTTAGAGAATCGCCCCTCCCCGCCAGAAGAAATTATGAATAAATATTTCTCGACGAGGCTGAAACAATAGTCACATGCATAAGACGAAAAATGAAAGCATCAAAATGACAGGTTCGGGAAAATGTTGGAAACAACAAGGAGAGTGTTTGTTATAGTGGATGTTATTTGACCTCGTCAGCCGGTTTTCAAGTGGTCGCTATGACGATGATGGCTGAACGCCTGCAGATAATTCCTAAGTCACATGCTGATTGCACTTTGCTGATAGGTGCACGACTTCCTATTGTGTATCATCTTCGTATATTATTTACGTTTTTTGGCGCGCGAGAACTATTGATTGGTAATTGGTGTAATTTTTTCCTTGCTCCTCGTCGCAGGAAATATTATATCAAAGGAAATACTTCAGTTTTGCAATTAGCCTCTGTTGTAGGTGTAGGCGTTTATTTGCTTGCCACTCAACAAGGCTTTTCAGCTGTTCTTAAGTATGATAAACATTCGGCAATTAACATTAATATTTTAATGATAAGCAGAAAAAGTACAGCCATGGTGCAAGCTTCCTCCTCTGAACACGAGCCACATTAGGTTTTTTCTACACTTTTATCGCGTCATTCTCGTTTATTCCATACTCTTCGTTATTAAAACTACTTTCACTTCAAATATTATTAACTATTGCTAATACGGACTTATATTGCAGATAATCAATACGACATGTCTTCGTTCTCCTACAATACATTGCTCTTTACGTTATTAACGTCTCAATTCGGTTGCCTATCCGGTGCTCCATACAACTACTATAACGGTTATCAATACCAACAAGGAGGATCTGCTCCAGCTCAGTTTGGCTTCCAGCCTTACCAACAATTTGGCCTTCTAAACTCGCCTCTTAGCTCCGGCGGACTGGGCTATGGTGTTCCAGGCGCTATGATATGCATTGCCTGTGCCGGATCTATCACCCGTAAGAAGAAGAAAAAATAATCAGTAACTTCCTACTGTTATTCTTGTTTTCATATATGAATTGATCAAAACGTTTTTTTCCGTTAATTTCTATGGTATATTGATAAAATAAAATAAGTTTCGAATCGAATTCTCGCTAAAAAATTTGCACGCACACGGTGGGAATCAATATCAAGGAATTATGTTTGCAAATTAACTTCTACTCACGAATTTGTGACTGAATAGTACATGTAAAATATGAAGTTATTTTGGCTCAAATCAAATCCGCTTATCAAAAGCCAGTACATTTCCAAATTTCTCGCAGCTAAGAACAACATTCGACGAATTTGGATTACAAACACATATCGTAATTATTTTATTGAATAGCAATCAATGCTCTGTGTGACTGCTCTAAGAATTTTTTGTTTGCGGAAAGATTCGTAAATTATTTTATATTTTTGTTTGAAAAGAAATGGAGATAAGGACAAAATAAAAGATGCAAAAGACTTCTTTACAGTAGACGGGAAGAAACAGCGCATACTGTCTTTAGATATCGTCGGTCATACGAGATTGGGGAGGGGGTGGAAGAGATTGACACACTCATGGACGTAACCATAGCATTAAGGAAATATTCTGCTTCGTAAAGGGCGATACGCAGCAGCCTCTGGGCCAAACTAAGAAAAGGTCGCTTCAGATAGGCCGAGCACACTGGTGAACGCTAAAAGTGCACGACTTGAGTTGCCTAGAGGTCCGCGGTTGCGCTCAAGCGTGCCTCGAATCGCGAGTTCCTTCCGCAGTCCATCTAATATAATTGTGGATAAATTATATCTCAATTCAATGTAGTCGTCACTGCACTATCATATGAAACTGATAAGCAGGCGATACTGTGACGTAATTCTGTATTTTCAACTTTCAGCAGTGCTATGAAACAGGCCGAAGTTGCATCCACGTCATAGTGTCGCAGCATCTTACTACATGAGCCTTACACAACAACACATTGACTGATAACGATGAACAAATGAAGATTCACTCTTAATTATGAGGTGCATGATAATAGAATTTCGATAGCAACGGTTCCAACCACACACGCCGCGAGGCGCACAGAGATAAAACTCGTAGCATAAAACTTTAAACGAAATTTTCATGAAATTATTGCGATAATACAAAATTTAAAAAAAATGTATATACAGTTGTGCTAGGCAGAATCGTTCTACATTTTCAGTAGAAGACAACAAGCAGTATTCAGTGCCTATCTGGACAGAAATGAGAGCACTTTGATCTTTCCTTCTTGATAACGAAAAGTTCATCTAAATGGAGTTTACGAATGGCGAATACGATGCCATCGTTACACTCTGAATGCAGTATTTCAGCATTTCTCCAACAAACTGATGTTCTCGTGGCACTGTTTTCTTCGTTCTCCATAATTTTTAAGCAGATTAAGGCTTCATTTATGGTGGTCTGCACTAACTGACGCGACGTGCATTGTTCTCGATGTGCTACGGATATTCGCATTCACGCGAAGTGATGGTGCTGGCACAGAATGTGTAAACGAGGGATTATTTTGTCCATTCCCAAGTGATCTACCAAATAACGTCGTTCTCAAATCTGCGCTGAAAATCGGCAGCAGTATTGAACTAGCATCGTATATGATGACGTTGAAAATAGTAGAGGCGAGTGTCTCCCATTTAGTCAGAATCAGCAAAAAGAATCTTACGAATGTCGGTGTTAACACCGAAATATTGTTGAGAATGCAATAAGCGAGTAGTTTGGTTTCAATACGTTGAGGACCAATCAATTTTTTGGAAAAGAGGCAGGCTACACAACCGATGTACAGTAAGAAACAGACTGAGGATAAAATGTAATTGTGCATGTTCAAATAGACCGGCCATGCAGTGCTCAGATAGTATGTTGTATTCAGCGAGATAAAGCCATACTTTTTCAAGTTGCGTTCAAGATACGCCTCCGGCTGATAGAAACTATGCCATATTATCACTTCAATCCAAGCAAACAACCATATAAACACGCAGACACGACTAGAAAACTTCCGCGTAAAGATAGCGGTAAACTTTGTCGGCTTATAGACAGCGACAAAGCGACACACAGCGTGTGCCAAGTAGTGATATTTCACTGGACGAAAGCCGATATTGTATATCAAACTGAACCATATTGTGCCCTGTGGGATAAGGATGGAGGAACAAAAAAATATATCAATTCCCAACGAAAATACGTTTAGAGCGTACCAAATATCACAAATAGACTGCGAGAAGAAGAAAATGAAAGGTGGATGCGTTTTGCTTAGTCTGAATAATCCTGCAGAAACGAAAGCGTACCAAATTATCAAAATTAAGCTAACTATTATTAATATACTACCGGCGAACTGATCATCATCAATGTACATTTTCGCTTCTAACAAAAAAACTAATATTATCTTTTCGGCGGCGGCTGTGACTGCGGCAAAGCTGAGCGCAACTCTTAACAATAGAACGCAGCTTTAGTGCGATTTAAAACAACCTGGTAGAGAATGCTTACGAGTATAATGGAAAAGGATCATCACTTGTCCACCGTTTTGTGTTAGCAAAAGCGAGCTATAAGGGAGAGTTTAGGGAAACCAGGAACTAGAATATGAACGTCGTTAGCATCTGACAGCATTGAATATCACTTTAGAGTCATAATTATTGATATTAACGCAGCTGTCTTGCGCAGCAGACGTCAAATAACAATCCTATCCAGATTCTTTGATTCGTTCTAATCGAATCTTCCTCGAATGACTGCCTGAAGGGGCACACAACTAGCCGCCAAAAGCAGAGCAGATGTACTTTTGCGATGAATTGTGCAATCTATTGGGAACACTGCCAACGATTCGCTTGAGATTTTACAATTTGCTCTAAGATTACCCATTGTCAAGCTATTGAAACAAATCACATACAATTACATGATTGTGATGCAGAAGATTTCCTGCGAGTCGGCGCGAAGACACAGCTCGAAAAAATTATACTCATAGTCGATCATATCTGATAGGAGTGGGGGTGGAGAAGTGTGCCTCGTTCATGGACGTAACCGTGCCATATGAGCATTAAGGGAATATTCTGCTTCTCAAAAGGCGATATTCAACAGCCCCTAAAACAAACAAAGGAAAAGGCTGCATCAGGAAGAGCAGTGCTTGCTCAAAGTGTACAAGTTGATTCGATTAGGGGCCTGCGGTTGCGCTCAAGCGCGCCTCGCCTCCCGAGTTCCGTTGGCAGTCCGTCTAATACAGGGTGGCGCAAACGTTTCGATAACACTTTTAAATGTAATATAATGTTAGCGTATTATCAAACCTTTTACGCCACCCTGTACAAGTGTTGATAACTGAGAAGTGAGGATATGAGTCTCAATTATGTGTAGTCGTCACTGTACTATCATATCAGATTAATGTGCATGCGAAACTGAGGCGTAGTTCTGTATATTCAACTTTCAACAGTGCTATGAAACAGGCCAAAGGTGACATCCACGCCATAAGATCATAGCATATCATTGTGAATGATTGTCATTCTCCATTTTACAGCTAGACTATTTATTTATCTGCACACTTTACGAACAAATGAACAAATTTATGTATTCTCGGTACTGTCGGCAGTAATTAGTGGTTGGCAACGGCGAAACCGACGCGCTTGTTGCCGACGTCGAAAACGTTGCAGTAGGTGCGAATCCAAGGGTCGCCAAGGACCCAAGCTGGTCCAAAGCCGGTGCTATCTATGCTGTAGAATGCCAGAGCGCACTGACCATTACCAAGGCCGACCTGAAACTCGCTTCATTATTGCAAATACCAAAGCTATAGTCAACGTCCACTGATAAGCACAAGGTTTTATTTTGGGACGTGGCTACTCAGCCCCGCATAAATACCATTTCCGCTTTCATACAGATAATTTCAAATTCGTAGAGAAAAATTTCAATGACAAATCAATATGGAAAATGTTCTTTTTGATTCCACTGTTAAGAGTATTTGTTAGAGTGTAAATGCAATATCTGCCTAAGACTATTCATTATCCAAGTTGTCGAGGTTCATTTTTTAAAATTGCCAAACTTTGCATAGCGAAGTGCATCTCTTATGTAACAGCGACAAAAATTTGCTCTGCAAGCGCTCAAAACTAATCAGATCTGTCTGATTAACATGCACGAAGTATGTTTGTACGAGTTGATCACGCGAATCAGACTAGAGAGGTATGAAGCCCTTTTAAAAGCTGTTATGCCCCAGCACCCAAAATGCATATGTCGGTCAATAACGTACATCGATGACATATTCAGAGGCAGGAATCGGGAATGGGGTCGGTGCGGGGGTGTTGATCGTGAACGTCACCGCTGGCAAGGTATTCGCACCGCTGCAGGGAATAAGCCACTAAAAGACGAGAGAATCAATGTAGAATTAATGCAAAGAGCAAAGGGGCACTGACCAAGCCATATGTCGAGTTATAAGTGGCGCCGACGGCGCCGCCAATTGAGTTAATTTGCCCGCCTGGTCCTATAATAAGCGAACTGGCCGTGTCAGCGATGGCCCTCAGCATGGAGTTGCTTGAGAAGCTGCCAGCAGACACTCTGCAAAGCGTCCGCATTGTTAAACGTCACTTTGGCGATAATCTTTACCCTGTGGTGCCAAACATCCAGTATGTTTGCGCCGTAAGTGGGGCGTATTTGAGCGTGTTTATCTGGCAGTTCTTCGTGTCGAGAGCGCCGTACGTGACTAGTCCACCAACCCCACCGTTCACTGGCCCCTTTCTGAAATATCATATATTACTAACAGAAACTGTGAGATCGACAATACTTCGAATAGCCATGAAACAGAATACTTGAAAGGAACTCTGATACTTCAAATAATCGCAAAGCAAATGTTGTAATGGTATGTAAGCTCAGAGTTTGTTAAAGTAAAGCAAGATTTGGCAAAATTGCTTTATACCTCATGACAAAACATTGCTTATTATGACAAAATGTTGTAAAAGCCTGTGTGATCTGAAAATTGAACGCTGTTTGTCGATAACGTTATTAAAATGGAGGCTTCAAGTTTTGTCTGTTTTTGAACTGACTTTGAGGAGACTGTATTTAAAGCAGCATTGTCGTATATGCTAATACATCATTAAATTTTTAAAAATATGATCAGACTTACTTATCGAACCAGAAGGTGAAGAGAGGAGCGTCGAGACTGGGCATGATGTTCTGGAATGGCGGCTGAACGGCATCGACAGCAAGCGCGGGCCAGGCAAGACCGAAGGTGCCATCAAATGGCTGTGTTTGGAAGGATTCTTCGACGGCCGTGGCGCGGCCAAAGATCTGCGTATTATAACATATTCCAGCCACCTGAAATTACCTCCATTTGCTGCTGTCTCTTCTTAACTGCAGATATAATAACTTCAAAAATGATATATATTGGAGGAAGTCTTGAGGCATTCTGTTAAAAACATATTTGAAATTTGACAGAAGAAAGTTGCAATAAAAAGCTGTGTTAAAACGGTTGCTCCACCGCGTCTCGTGCTCGCAGCATGTGGCGGTTATAGTTTTTGCGGGAACCATTCCCGTTAGTTGTCTTATGAACACATTAAATCAGAAGAATGCCTGCTAAAATTACTGTTCGCATCGTTTTAAGTGTAAACAAGGCCTAAGAAAGAGAAAAAATGACTTACGCAGAATTTGTCGACGGCGAGCGTACCAGAAAATGTTCCTATTCCGTAGTTGATGCTCCAGCTGCGACCGTCGTTGCTATAGGTGGAGGAGGCACTGGCTTGGTACTTGTTCCTGGTGTAGGAGGCGACGGTGCTGGTGCACCCGGGTGAATTACATGTGCTATCGACGACCCAGAGGTTGGCGCTGCCGGTGTCAAGAGCGACGGTAAAGGTTTGAGCCGGAGTGCCGAGGGTGATGGTGCTGACGTATGTGATATCCTGATAGTCGTTAATGGTTTGCGAGCCACTAGCGCGCGATGCTTTCTGGTGCTTGGAGTACTCCTGCCATTTGCCCTGGCGAATGAGTTTCTCGCGCAGCGTCGTGATCTTCGTCAATGGCATCTCGATGACCGCGCCCAGGCCGACGCCGATCACAGCCAGGAGCAGGAAGAACGATCTCATTGCGACAAAGTTAATGTTCGGTTAGAGCGACAGTGAAGAGCGACTGAAGAGTGCTCACGGTGTTCTACGGTTATAAGCAAGAGATGGCGTCATGAGGAATGTTATCTTTTCCCAGTTATCATATTAGTCACCCTTTTTATCGCATCTTTACGATTTTTGATGCTCTTATTATCATTCAAATAACAAATGCTTGAGGTGCTTACACTCACAGTCACCTCAATTCTCCACTCTTGCATAGAATAACAACGCCACTTTGATGAAATTGGATGCAAGGTTGACGAAATGATATGCAAAAGTGGCAAAATTGAGGTGACATGGAGTGTGTAACTTCATGACGACCAGTTGCGTCAGAGCGATGAAGCTGATAAACAAAGGTGCAGAGTCTGATAATAAAGTTACTTGCGATGCTTATTGATACGCTTGTAATGCATCCATATGACGCCCTGATATCAGACGGAATACGGCGGTCATGCAGCGCCTAGCGATTGATACCATGCCTCATGCAGATTGCAGTTGAGACTAAAGTGAGCGCCATATCGGTTGGCTGCTCGTCGCATGTCCATTTGTTCACTTGCAAGCGCATCAGCTATCAATCATCAACGCTCAATCGCATATCTTTCGTTCGTGAATAGAATGGACGAGCTTTGTGCATTTGCATACTAACAAAATGTGCACGCTCTTAAGCCATCCTTTACACGCTGTATCTCTGAATATCGAAAACACTATTGTATTATGAGAAGAGTTGCGATTGATCGCTCGAGTGCCTTAAAATCTCGTTTTACGTCGCCTAAATCTGATCTGTTTCAAACAATAACAGAGACATCGAGAACTACATGCAACCGGAGCCGAATGAGAGAGTATAACAGCGGTAGGTATCGGTCATATTAAACCAGGGGAGAGTGCAGTACTGATGGATATAAACATAGTATATTCCATTAAGAAATTTTTCAGCTTGGGATACGAAAAATATAAATATATACGAAAACTGCATCAGACTCTTTGAACATATATTCGCGTCAAGTTGTGGCTGAAAATTGTAATTTTGCTGGCAACAGTAATGGAATTGAACTAAATCTTTTTTAATATGCGTACTTAGTGCAAAACGATATGATCTGGCACATAGTGTAGGCGTATGACGCACGATTGTTGGTTTGTCAATCTGCTTAAGAACGACGCATACTTTCTAGAGGTGACTGAGTTGCGAAAGGTTAGTTCATAATGGTGAACTTGCGTCAAGCAACAAATTCGGCTCAAAATTTGCTGCATTGTAATCTAATATTCGCACCAACTCTTTCAACACTAGCTAAAAAGAACGAAAACGTGAAGAAAGCGGAAGTGGCAGATGTGATGAACAGTTGCTAAGAGCTACACGAACAAAACTTTATGGAACTGACTGCAATTTTCAGAGTACATATGTTTACAGAAACTAATTTTATTGAATATTTCATAGATAAATCAAATACAAGGGACAAATTAACATGCGAAGGCAATAAATATTTCAAAGTCAGGCACCCCATTTATGAAAATAATCAAAATCGGACGTTCGTTGGAGCAGTTTCTTGGCTCGCGCGACGACGTTCCATTCTCATTCGCTTATACTCAGGTCTGAAAAATGGCACAAAAAAGAGCACCATTGCGGTCCCAATAACCGCAAAGGCGATCAGGGGATAGTTATAGTCCTTCAGATCTTTGATTTCATGCGGATCTGTCGAGCATACTTGATGTATTAAATCCGAGTTGGTGGCCGGTTTTGTGAGCCCTCCCAATATGAGTAGGATGATAAATGACTCAATTTGTCCAATTAGACCGAGTACACCTAAATACGTTGTCTATTATTACTTTGTCTATTAGCAAGTCATGCGAATTCGATTTGAGCGATAAAGAAGAGTTCGAAGCAATTCTTTCATTCCATGCAAACTATATGCCCTAAAAAGCCGGGAATTTAGTCGATGGTACATGACATAGATCATGCACTATGTGTTTGAGGGTTCCTTGAATGCTTGTTCAAGTTACCCGAACAGAAGCCTTATAAAATATACTTCAGTTCAACTTTTTTATTGTGGACGTGAGCATGCTGCGGCATACAATTCTACAGAAATTAATGCAATCGTAGAGATTTAAGTGTGGCTGATCGTCTCTATATTAGTCCAGCAGCGGTAGGAACCATTCGCCCGAAAAATTTAGGGTGAGCTCGGTCGAATGAGGGCTCACTCGACCGACGGTTCG
>NIUQ01001824.1:0-27065 GCA_002796945.1 Plectus sambesii
GCAAGTCGAATATATCATCCGACCTCCAACGGCGAGCATTTCCATTCCGCGTTTGGCAATTTTGAACTGGGTCCTTCATCAAAAGAGATTACGGTGAGCAAATCAACCGCGGCAATCATCGACTCACTTGTGCACGCCATTTCCCAAATTAGGGTTCCACTTTCTCCACAGATCTGGATTCTTCCGCAACGTTCCATCGCCGCTAAATGCAATCGAATTTAGTCATCAATGTACAAGTGTGTTTATAGGGGAAACTTTCCGATCAGTAACGAGCGTCGAGACCAAATACCGTAGAACGCCAAATTTTGCCTATCTTTAGCACGCAGGACGTCAAGGAAAGTCTCAGGAAAGATTGTTTTGCCGTTACTGAGTGAAAAATGTTCCCTATATAGTGGCGATTACTGTAAGGGTAGAAATATTGGGTGGTACTTAATTTGGGTGACTGGCCCAGTTGGGCCAATTCGGTAGTTGACCGGACCACCAAATTCACTCAAATTCAATCCTATCCATTAATTTTTCGCTTCACAGTACCTAACTTGCGTAATTAATCGGTTTGACTCAGTGATATTGTAGGAGTAAACATACTGGATAGGATTCAACTTAGGTGGTTGACCGGATCACCCAATTCACCCAAATTTAATACCACCCAATAATTTCTACCCTTACAGTATTCTATCAGTAAGATGGAACCGGGCCAGGCGCCGTAATCGATGATTTTGATTTAATAAGATGATAAGATAAGATGAACTTTGTTGCGTAAACATCCTTTTTCATCGAGAAAGATAACCGTCGCTTGTTTTTTACGCGCGCAGATTGAAAGAAAGATGCCCGATCGACTTTTGGATTAGTTTGCCTGATTCAATCTAAGATTTCTTCTTACCTATCAAGAAACTCCCAGTTTCGTTGCAAATCCAAAAACAATAAGCACACATACAAAATTCAACACTAACCTGCAGACGACATCGCAGAGGACTCGATCGAAGGTCAAAAACTTCGCACTGTTGGCAGATTCCGCCTAAAGCAAGCGTTACTATAAGGAATAAAAATCGAAAGTAGCGAATGTACTTCGTCAATGCGAATCCTTGGCATACTGGTGGCATCATGATTGACAACCAGGGCACAAGGCGTCGGCATCCGCTTCAGGGCTTGATGCACCAGAAGGTAACATCGAGTGTTGTCGACGTCGTTCGCCAGTACAAATCCCTCTAAAAATGATATGACTAAGCAATTCTAGGGTAAACGCGATGACACGGAAGCGGTTATATATTATTGAATTGTGCATTTACATTGATCTAGTGGGATTGATGTTGATCGATCAGCAGCTAGAAGTTAGCCCGATCAAGCGGCTATTAAGCAGATTTGAAATAAAGTGAAATTCGGTTATAACAATAAATGGAGGACGTACACGTTCTGACCAAGATAAGCGAAACTGCTATACGTGAATTCCACGATTATACAAAAAATTAACTCACCGGGTACGGCCTGAGAATCGCCGGCGGAATGGAGCATTTCGATCAGCTGCATTGTCTTGCTGCCGGGTGCAGCACACATATCGAATACTTTGTGGTGCGGTTCGACGTCGAGCAACAGCGGCGGGATCATACTCACCGTCTCCTGTCGACTGATATTCCCCTACAATATAAAACTTGATTTCCTCGCGAGACCCTTTCCGACCTACCAGCTCCGTTTCCGTCACTAAGAAGTTGTGCAACTTGTTCAATATGGTGTTCTTTCGAATCACCGTTCGAGACATTTTCATCTGGTAGGCGAGATTGTTCGGATACCTGTATGAAATATATTATTTTCACTTTAACAAGGATACCTTCCAAATCAAGCAGGATACATTACAAATCAAAGAAAGCATTTTCCAACTCGAAAAGGACATTTTCCATATTGCTTTGACTTGGAAAACGTCCTTTCTAATTAGGCAAATGTCCTCTTTGAATTGGAAAGTGTCCTTATTGAAGTAGAAATGGTATGTAAGAATAACGAAAGCAACAAATGCAAGATCGAACCATGGCAGCGGCTTCGGTGGTTCAATTTCCTCCTCTTCCACCTCTATTCCTTCGAGCTGAGAAATGTATCGAGTGTTCAAGATGTCTCTCAACACGTCAGCTTCTCTGAAAAATAACACGAGTACTTAATCCAGCTTAATTGTCAAAAAAATAAGCGAGAGAGGTACTTTTTGCAGCCGACGAGACGAAATGAGGATGGCAATTCTCTCTTGAGGGCTGCAATGAACGCGTCCCATTCCTCAGGCGGTATAATTCCCTGAGCTTGGTAAAACTTGACGAACGCTTCACTCGTCCTGTCGTGAGCCACAAGTTCGTAGTTCCTCGGAAACCCATTCGGCTTCTTATTCTACAAATACACCACTTTTTTGTACTGCTTGCACTTTCAAACAATGTCTTATTCTATATTTTCAATATCATACTGGTTCTTAGTTGCACGCTTTTTCTTAAAACCACAAAGTATATTTGGTCGCAACAAGTTGTACGTCATAAAAGTATAGATGTCCTTTGATCTAGTGTAACAGCGTCGTACTTTTTTCGCCAATTTTCGCTAAGTTAATTAAAACTCAACATCGCAGTGAGAATTGGAAAATTGAAAATTTGATCTACCCTACCTAAAGTTAAAAGCAAAGTTTGAAAATTCATTTATTAAACATTTTCATCCTTTAAAAACTATTATCCGATTTAGAGTGTCTATTCATGATGAATAGAATAGATTGATGAATATCTATTTCTGATTTGGCACGGAATGAAATATGCTCGAATTATGAAATACTTATACAAACTAATTTAGTTTGATATAACAATATTCCAACCAATTTACAAAAGTATCTGCACCTGTAAGCCTAACCACCGAACTGTCAAACTACTCCTCATAAATCACCTTTTCGGAGGCTTACTGACTGATTAACCCAACAAATGAGCAACGCGTAAGTATTGAAAATTACCTTCTTCCTATCCTTTCCACGAATGCCGTGGCGACCCATGTTTTCTTGGACAACGCAACTGCTCTCAATACGTCAGCTGAAAAAACTTTTGGGCTTTTATTTTGCTTCAATTTCGTCTCAGTCTGGCCAAGAAGCTGCCAGAAAGGCAGGGATTTGCCTATTTCTACTCACTTCCTAGCAGTAAGTCACTAATATTCGGTCATTTTTGCGCCCTACCGCTGTCGTCGCTGCAACTTGCTGCTAGCGCACGGCAATTCACGTTTTGTACTAAAGCGCGCTATGATGTTGAATACTCAGTTAACAGTGTTTTTTAATTATTTAATTATTTCTCTTAACTTAATTAAAAATCTACGCCGTTCAGCAGTTGCAATATTTTACGCTCGTCTTAATGATATCCTGATAATAATTTAATAATACCTGGCTATCGCCCCAGCTCTACCACCAGTTTTTGTATAGAGGTCCTATTTTATCATTTTTGCTTTTTCGATTCAATTCGAGTTCTAATTCAGCAAATGCTATCAGTCGCAATATTAAATTTGGAATCGAACGCTATTTTTACTTTATATTGACATTTATTTATTGCTGAGTATTTTGTACCACCAGTAAGTTAGCTACTGTTGCGCCGTTGAATTGCCGTGAGCGAGCTGTTGCGCAAATTTTAATCTACAAACTGTTCTTGAAAAATTGTCGTGTTAAGACTCATTTTTAATTATTCGATACAATAGTTGTCTCGATAAGTCGGTTAACTAGCACTTGGTTCAGGACGATCGGTTACGCTCTGATCTTGCTTCCTTCGACCATTAACACATTCATATGCATTATGGTTCATTTTCGACCGTAATATCTTAAAGAAGCTTCCACCGACCTCGCTGTGTCCCTAAAATGAGCGCGAAGAAGAGTTGTGTTCGACGGTGCCGAGAATGTTGATATCCGGAATGTTACTCTTCCTCTCATGGCGCAACGGAAGGATAGAAGAAGAGAAGCAATGTAAGAACGTGAAAATTTGATCGTCGAAGAAATGGGTGACTTACAGTTGATGCATCAGCTGGAGCGTTTTTGCACAATGCACAGTCGAGTCCGAAGTATACGGTGCACTGGATGGCGCCCACATAACCTGGCAGTTGAATGAGATGGTGATGAGAATAGCAGCGAGCACAGCGAGCTAGTACAAATGCTTACTCGAGGTGCAGAACACTCGCATCTTGGCGCAGAGGAGCTGATGGTGGCAGAACGATTGGCTCTCCTCACCAGTGAGCAGCCATGCGTCGATCGTCGTATCACAGTGCAGCAGTAGGTATGCAGTTTATGGATTACTCTTAGTAATGCCTCTACCATCGCAGTCTCATCATATTTTCTTAAGGTTTCGGCTTAGGCTCTTCAGTTTTGGCTTCAAGCTAATGTTTTCGTCTCTGCCTTCAACAAAGATGCCAAATCTGCGATGATCGAAAGATTCTTAGTGTCCCTAAACCTACTCATCCTCCAATAACATAGCTGTTGCTGCTGGTGGGAGCCGACTGATTCCACTTCTGACCGGCGCCTTTCAGTATTGCAAAAATACAGCCTTAATTTACTCAATCAATTTGCAAAAGAAATTTGCACATTTTCGTTCCAGATCATAATATCCGGTTCTCCTAAGAATATCCACGACATAACGCGACTACGATTAACAAAGCTCAAAGTAATCTACTTAAGGAGTGCATTAGTCTTCTGCCAGGGCAAAAAGAAGGAAGTTATAATTTCTACGGCAGTTGACCGTCCCGACGATTACCTTCATTTCAAATTATGTCAGACCCATTCTCCCAATTCGCTCCACATTTGTTTGTATCGGCAGAAATTTGCGGTCTCATGGGTTCTTTTCGCCTGCGAACAATGTTCTATGCCGTACCCGTTACCGCATGCGTTCAAAGTCTTCATTCAAATCTTCTGCAGTATCATATCGTGTCATTCTCATCTGATAAAAGAGAAATTGTTGCAGACGAGAAAACAACTGGGTATATCGGATAGTTCATTTGCATACATGTGTAAAAAACTGGGATGGCCTTATTTCTGCGCATTAGGGCATGAACAAGGAAGAAAATTGTCGACGTCTTTTTTTGATTGATGGCGTGTTGCAACCGAGCACGGAGGGGGGGGGATGATATGGTCAGCCGAATGTGCGGCGAGGACGGGCAAAGAAGGGGAAGGGAGATCAATTTTCCCGCGATCACCCCACGACCGCCCATAGATTGGTGAGGAAAATGCGGAGAGCGGCGATTGTTTTTCCTTGATGCGCATTTGACGGCGGCAAGTAAGAGGGAGGAATGTGGAGCGGGATGCGCGCTGGAACTGACCCACTGACTGCCCGGGATGGGACGGGTGCACGAGGCGACGACGAAGCGCGTCCTGAGGCGCGGGGCCGACGTAGACCATGCTGACACAGTTAGACTAAAGGCGCGACGCCTTGGAGCGTCGCGGAACGAATCGACGTGACGGTCGGCGGCGCGGTTTAAAATTCTACGACCCATTATGTAAACTGGGTCGGAAAGAGCGCGTCGGGTATAAATCCGCCGTCAGGCATCCGTTTGTACACTCGAGTTGTCTTCCGACGGAGATCGACTCGGCCGCATTTAGATCGTCGGCCGCCCACCAAGAGTCAGTTCAGTCGGCGGTCGGTCCACTCAATCCGTCGCCATGGAAATCGACGGGCGCATCAAGGCGTACAAGTTTGTCGCCTACTCGGCGGTCACCTTCTCCGTTGTCGCAGTGCTTTCCGTCTGCGTCACCTTGCCTATGGTCTACAACTACGTACACCATGTGCGCAGACAGATGCATCACGAGATGTCCTTCTGCAAGGTTATTATTGCTATTATTATTCCGCTGTCTGGGACTGCCGCTTAGTGGTCGTCTCTTGCAGGGCTCCGCCAAAGACATCTGGTCGGAGGTGAACCATCTGAAGGCTGTTCCCACTGAAGGCAGTGCCAACAACCGCACTCGTCGTCAGGCCGAAGGATACGGCAACGGACCCGTTGTCAACCCCGGCCCAAGCGTCGGCGGAGGGTAAGCGAGTCGCCTTATCGGCGGATTTCGACTCGTGGCGTCGAACATGTTCCAAAAATAATATTCAGAAGCTGCGACGGTTGCTGTCTGCCAGGACCTCCAGGCCCAGCCGGTGGTGCTGGCAAGCCTGGCAAGAACGGCAAGCCCGGCGCCCCTGGTCTTCCCGGCACCCCCGGAAAGCCGCCAACCGCCCCATGCGAGCCAGTCACGCCGCCACCATGCAAGCCTTGCCCACAAGGACCACCCGGCCCACCCGGCCCACCAGGATCTGCTGGTTTGTATTTTTCTCGTTTTTTTAACTATTCATCGACTACTTTGCTCGCTGACCCGATCTTCGCGCTCATTCAGCGCGCATTATTATCGCATCGCATAGCACTGGCTGTTTTTTGTTTTTTTACACCGCCTCTAAGTGACTTGCCGGGTTCACTCAGTTGCATGTCGGCATTTAACCCAGTTTCGCCGAAAGGCCCTCGCCATCAGGGCGGTCATTAAGTGCGCTATCGTCNCAGCGGGGCGCTGATGCGCCCACTTGCGGGTGCCAACTCGACAAAACACTCCTTTCGACTTTATTTGCCGCGTCGGCGACGCCATCAACGCTGGACTTGGCGGCGGGGGTCGGTCGACCGACAAATCGTGGGCAGATGCGACGTCCTCGTCGCCTAAATCCGGCGGGTCACTGGGTTGCACTAAGATACGGCCAATTTCTCCGCGACGCGTCCTCGAATCGCTCATCCCACCACCATCGTCGTATCGGCGCCGCGTCGCCTCGGGTTCAGCGAAATTTGCGATGACTAAAAGTGGAAAACAAAAAAAAAATCAGGCGACGATGATAACGGAGTGCGGCATATGCGATACAGACTGCGGCATAGGCGATACGGAGTGTGAACTCGACATAAACAGTGCCCTTGTCACGGTGTCGAGAAGTCAGCGTCCGTTGTCCGCTTTCTGCCCTCCAGGTATTGAATACCAACTGTCACGCTCGACCAACGCCCGACAATGACAATGACAATGACAATAACAATGATTCTCCATCAGTCATCCGATCCCAAACGATCCGCTTTACACCGTCGGAGATAATGTCTATTAGAAGTCACGCTCGACCACCGCCGGACAAGAACTACCTGCTCGGTCACCCGATTTTAATTGCTGCGACAAATTCCGATCTCATCGAAATCGATTGCTGTAGAGATAAGCGCAAGTGCAAGAGCGATTTGTGCAACGATTCAGCTTCGGCCGACGCTCTAGTATGTAAACAAAAGTGATAATGCGTCAAAGTGTTAATGCATGTTTGCACGTTTTTAGAAAGTTATTTTTCCGGTCACACTGGGCGAGAGAAAGGAGAGAGAGAGAGGAACACGTTTGGAACGGGAAAGTTGTGAACACTGCAGGCGGTCGCGTCGATCCCATCAGCCGCTCAATGCGTCGCCTCGATTGAACACGGACAAAGGAGATCGCCGTCAAACACGTCCGCCTCGGCCGCGCCATCGACAACGTCAACGACAACGATCAAGTCTTGCAAATCCTCGAAATCTGCCGCCAGTCCTTCGTGGCCGCCGATGGGGCGCGTTTCTTTAATACGCGTCAACCGGACGTCAACATCGACGACCAATCCATAAACAATCCATAAATACTCTCGTTTATTCTTTGACTTGCGTCAGTATTGAGAAAATCAATCGACAGTGTTCGTACGACAGCGAGGGGATGTAGGCGCTTCGCAGACACACATTGTAGTCAAGTAAATAAGAATAAAACCGATCGAATTTTGTCGCTCTTCCGTGCGCATGAGAGACACTCGTAGATGCCAGTACAGAATAACGAATAACAACAGCTCATCATCATCATCATCATCATCAACGTCTCTTGCTCGCTTCCCGTGCAGGCAGCGGCAGCAGCGGAAGGCCCTGACGCTTCTCGATCCACCTCAGTATTGCTGACTGGCCGGCTGGTAGTAAGAGTACTGCCCCTGACTCTGCGACTGCGACTGTCCGTGCTGTCCGGGGCGGAACGAGCCGGGCTCCTGCGACAGCATCAGGGCGTCCATCTGCGATCGCAGCGATCGTCNCCCTGACTCTGCGATTGCGACTGTCCGTGCTGTCCGGGGCGGAACGAGCCGGGCTCCTGCGACAGCATCAGGGCGTCCATCTGCGATCGCAACGAGTCGTCGACGGTCTGGTCCTGGAAAACAGCAAATTTAATAAGAAAATGGTCTCGAAACGAAAACGGCGCCAACCAACCTGAGAGAAGGGCACGTCGGCCTGGCTGAAGCCGTAGCCCGAAGCCGATGTACGAGACATGTGCTGCTGGCTCATGGGCTGTCCCCAACCGCCGGGTCCTTGACTGAGACCGCTCATGGGGCCGGCGCCCTGAGTCATCGGTCCGGCGCCTGCAACATCCGCCGTCATCTCCGTCGACTGAAGATTGCAAACACTACCTTGACTGAACATCTGACTGCCGCTGGCGCCCATGTAGGAGAAGGGGTCCTGCGAGGCTTGGGAGTTCATGTGATGTTGAGTGGCCAAGTCGGACGACTGGCCGTAGTCGCGTCGGCGAGCGTCGGTGGGCGGTGGGCGCTGCTGCTGAGGCGGAGGACGACCGTAGCCCGGTTGAGCGCTGGGCGGGAACGGCGGCCACGCACCCTTTTTCGCTGCTAAAAACAATTCAATCCGTACGAAAAATGGCATTAGAAAGCGAAGGGACACTGACCGGGACCGGGAGGCTGGTAATATGGCACAGAAGGCGGCGGTTGCATGAACATGTGCAGAGGTACGGGGATGTTGATGCCGGTGGGCGGATGTATCCGTTCGGGAACGATGTATCCCATGGGATCGTGGATGCCACGGTAGTCGGGTCGGAAGGGGGCGGCTGAAAATTATCCAATTTAGCTAAGGAAAGGGGGTGGGAAGAAAGTGCACCAACTTTGAAAGTTGCGGTTGCGGTCGTAGGCGCCGCCGGGAATGAGGGCCTCTTTCGCGCTGAACATTGCTGTGCTCATGAAGCGACCGCCCTGCAATGAACATCGTCACTTTCCGATCACCAACTTAGCTCGCGCGAGCAGAAACGCACCGGATTCGCAGGGTTGATGAGCTGGCGCGGCTTCGAGAACTGAATCGGCGACTCCTTGAGGTTGTTCAGCGGGCCTTCGACTAGAACGCGCTTCTCCTTGTACATGACGAGGAGGTGGTTCCACAGCTCTTGGCGTGACAAAACCTTCGGGTTGCCCACAATGATGACACCGTACCTGAAGGAATGAATTAATAATAGATAAACTGTTCTATTCAGGGAAGATTGGGAGGAGCCAAGCTAGGCGAGTGGTTCGGGAGGGAAGAAAAATGGCGCAGTTTTCAGAAAATAACGATGGGTTCAGATGTACAGTAGAATTCGTTTATACCATTTTCTCAGCTACAGGTAAGGTTTATCAGTCCCATAGCGTATCAGCCAATACACTGAAGCTCGCTTATACCGATATAAATGAATTGCACTGAACGTCTACAGATTGCTCGGGGTGGCTAGCTTCGCGCCTGATTGAGGACGTACTTGGCGCGAGTGAGGGCGACGTTCAGTCGACGGGGATCGTTGAGGAAACCGATGCCCTGATGTTCATTGCTGCGGACGCAAGTCAGGATAATGACGTCCTTTTCGCGGCCCTGGAACGCGTCCACGTTCGCCACCTCGATGTCCAAGTAGAGCTTGCTGTGCAACGACCCCTGCGCTTGCATATACTGCACGATGTACGCGCGCTGTCCTGAAAGTACAAATCATCTGAGTTGGCTGCTAGAACCTTATCACTGCAAGACCAATATTTGATATTGCTTTTAGCGACGAGGGAATAAAGAATGTCGGCAATAAAAGACAGCATCGTGCGCGGAAACGAACCTTCGTAAGGTGTGATGATGCCGATTTGCTCGGGCTTCAGTCCGGCCTTCAAAAATCGAGTGGCCAACTTCTCCACGTTCGCCGCTTCCGTTCTTAACAAGAAAAAGGGATTATTGGGCATCACTAAGCGGCGATATTGGCTTTCATAGAAAATACCGTCATGATAATAAATATTCTCTAAATTCTTCGCTCAGTAAAAGAAAGTAAAACACTGAAGCCCGCCGAGACAAGCTTCTCAATGTGTTACTTTTCGCGATGAGACATTATTTATTTGCTAAAAATCACTATCGATTCTTCATTTACACATGCAATAAATAGTAAAATGACAAGCTATAAAATGCATACCGGTTGAGATAGGAAGTACCGCTGCTGCTGATTTCTTCTTGCCCGGAACAGCACCAATACATCATTGGCTTGTCCGCTTGTGGCCATGGAAAGTCGATTCCAATCAATTGGCGTTCAGCTAAAAACATAGATGTCAATACGGTAGGCACTTGAGCGAATTCCGCAAAGTTATTATCACAAAGAGTTTAATCCATATACATGTTTAACGCGACAATTTAGCTGCATAGCTGAATAAATTAAATAAGCATGATCAAATCATTGGGTTTCGATCGCAGGTCATTAAATGATTATTAGTCCTTTAGTACTTTACAAAGTGCATACTTCATACAGTCACAGAGACCGAAGACCGGTCCGATGTGCGTCGAACAGCGGAAAGATAATAAAAAGATAGAATGTAACCGTTCAGTGCACAGTTCCGTCATATTTATCGTTTTGTTTGCGAAGAAAGTATGTACCATTATGTGCGCACAATGTGAAACCAACATACCTTCTGTGACTCCGTTCTGCAGGCTGCCTTCATAAAAGATGTTGCTCGGAAACGCGCTCAGACAAGGGTGCATACGATATTGAACCTGAAAGACAAAAAGTTAGCGTGCAATCCTAAGGCCAATCGCAGCAAATAACTCTTTCCATGCAAATATAGTTGGATTGTGATTCGAGGGGAGGGGCTAAAACGGGCGTTCGACAACAAATAAACTCATAAAATCCGACGTTGGATTCCAGAAAGTCGAACTTCCTATATTTAACCATAAAAACTCATGCTTGGATTTGGAAGTACATTCCCATTAAACGGGAGTGGGCGGAAATCACGGCATTTGCCAGAGGTTGCAGTTTTCAGCGATCCCACCCCAGTTCGAAAGCACATATACTATTTCCATCACAATAAAAACCCTTTTCCGTCCAAAGAAGACATTTTGCAAATCAGAAAAGACACAATTCAACTAAAATCGATGTGAAGAATAACCTTCTGAACGCGGAAAAGCTATAAAAAAGCCAACGATACTCTCGGTAAGTATGACAAATACCTGCAGACGAATGGGACGAATGCCGAGGACGACGAGTCGTTCGAACAGCGACTGACTCAGTCCGGCTTTGGCCGCCTTCTTGCACATGATCACAGGTCCCAATTGACAGTGGTCGCCGACCAAGACCAACTGACGCGCGCCCGTCACTACCGGCACCATGCACTCGGGCTCCGTCGCCTGCAACGTCGTATTGATTACTACGCAGTATAAATTGTTTAAATCGCTTAGAGTAGTGGGGTTTGACCGGTCTCGAGTTTGAGGTCTACTATGTTTTGTACAGGGCGAAAAGCGCTTATTTCGGTCAAAATACCGCTTCCCTCATATATCGAAAAAATGATTTCCACAGTACTCGAGAATATAAGATCTGTTCTGTTGTCCCTCTCTTGTGGGGTTGTAACATGAGACAGTTTATTCTGGGACAGCGAGGCGAAAATGCACCCTCGCCTTATAAGCGCGATGAAAAAAGATTTTAACATAAATATGGGACTGGGATAGCAGGGAGGCAAAAAGGAAATAAAAAGTGCGGATAGCGAGCAGAGGCTGCAACAAATAGGATGATCTGAACAGACCTGAGTGGATTCGTCGATGAGAACGCAGCGGAACTTGATGCGCGACAGACGCGGGTCCGCGGCGCTCACGCACGTGCAGCAGATGACGTCCGCCGCCTGCAATGTCAAACGAAATTTTGTTAATTACATTTATAATAACAAAAATGAACAGAATCACTGCTTAAAGAGAACTCTGATCTCTTCTACATGTAAAATATAGTTTAAATTATGTTAGCCGGCCGTGAACAATGTCAGTTTATATTGCAATCAACTAAGCACTAAGCAGCCTAAACGCAGATATTAAACGCAGCTAAGAGCAAACTACTGTACTTTTATCTTCGAATCAATCTTAGAACTAAGGGTAACCAAAATTCCTCATAAAATCTTAATTTAAAACTAATTTCTTCTTGAAAAAAGAATTACTGAATTGCAAGTATGATTAATTAAGAAAGACGAATGATTATGATAAACGGAATAGACGGGGAAAGGCTACTCACCTGGAGCAGTTCGCGTTCCGTGGCCGCCTTGATCGATCGGAAGCGTTTCTCGTCGTTGCTCGACAGCTCGCCCGTCTCGTCCTTGAGCTGCTGCAGTTTCTGCAGCTCGGCTTGCCTGAAAAGGGGACAATGCTTTTTCTCAAGCTTCTTGTGGGTTGAAAAGAATTTCAAGAACTTTTTTGCAAGACCGCAGCTTTCTCTGAACAACTGACTACTGTGTCCCCATTTCCCACCATTGCGATAGCACCAAAACATCGCCAAAATTTCCGATTAGCAAATATAATGCGTTCACTACTGTCGACAACCCACGAATGAAACTGATCGCGTTGGGACAGAAACGCGAGTTTCAATTAATGCGTCGAAAATTGGTTGATTATATACACTATGAGCCTTTTTAGCATACACAAATCGTGCAATGACTTACCCTTCAAGTCCCTTTATCTGGTTGTGCAACGACAAGAAGGCGACGGGAGAGTCGAACGACTCGCGGCTTTTGGCGCAGAGACGGACGACTTTCAGACCGCTGCGATGAATTTTCTCGGCGAGTTGGTCGACGGCGATGTTGCTCGGCGCGCAGACGAGCACTTGGCCGCCCGTCTGTTTCGCCAAATGGTACACAATCGTCGCCGAAGTGACCGTCTTGCCCGTCCCTGGCGGTCCCTGCAAGTTGAGCAATGCGCGCGGGAAATATGACTTATTTATACGACATTACTACTCCATTTCACAAGTTAACCCTAGTTAAATTCAATCAAACAGCGCCAAAATTAAAAGCGCAGTTTAGGTGGGGAGAATATTTTAAAACTTGTAAAATCAGAAACACAAATATAAAAGAATTACAAATACATTCCTGAAAATCGCATGATGATAAACACCGCGCACACCCCTCTAATCTTTCAAGCACCTTCAACGCCAAAGAAGAGGACATACTTGAATAAGGGAGAGGGGACGTTGGAGAACAGTCTTCACAGCGTAGACTTGACTGTGATTAAGCTCGGGCAGGCCANACTAACGCCAAAGAAGAGGACATACTTGAATAAGGGAGAGGGGACGTTGGAGAACAGTCTTCACAGCGTAGACTTGACTGTGATTAAGCTCGGGCAGGCCAGGGGCGCTGAATCGTTTCGGCAGCTGAACCTTGAAGATGATATCGTCGACTTCGTGCCCGAGCAGCTTGTGGTAGATAAACTGCGACACGCTACTCTCGTCGCGCGCAAACGTATGCAACGCGTATTGCATGCTGCAATCATACAATTATGCTTCATTTCCTCGAAAGGAAAAAGGCAAAAGAGTTTGCGGAGCAGATATCTAATAATGCAACAGTGGGTGGTAACGGTCAATAAGTCTCATACCATTTACTCCCTTAACCGCCGCCGTCACAGTAATAACAAGGTACCCCCAAGACACAATGGGGCCGATAACATTGTCGTTTCCTAAAGTAATTCTTAGCTATACTCAGCGCTATCCTTCACTGTGGGTGTAGGTATTTCTTAACTTATGATGAATAACTTAGGACACGATTATATAAGCGGTCGAATATCTGCACTAAAACGATGCTGTCAGGTGATCGCTCCCCGCCCCCCCCCCAACGCAAACAAATCCACCAACCGATCGAAAGACGTTGCCTTCCAGACAAACTCGCAAGTGAAATTGGTGTTCTTATCGCTAGGAACGTTGGCGGAAATTTTCATCTCCAAGCCGATTTCTTCGCCGTGATCTGCAAAAGGGAGGGGAGGATTGAAAAAATGAGTACAAAAGAGAGAAAGAGGGCTCA
Source organism: Plectus sambesii (assembly GCA_002796945.1). Taxonomy (NCBI): domain Eukaryota; kingdom Metazoa; phylum Nematoda; class Chromadorea; order Plectida; family Plectidae; genus Plectus; species Plectus sambesii. The sequence continues at coordinate 14,055 of NIUQ01001824.1, forward strand.
CTATCGGGGATTTTGACGACGTGTCCAACACCGGTCCATTCCATATCCGAGTTGAACTGATAGCGCAGCCGGAGCTCGTCTCCGACCATCAGCTTCATGTCTAAAAGTGCATAACATACAGTCCACTTTGCAACCATTGTCCGTTTTTTGCCACGCTACACGTTAAATAAAAACCAATGACTACATCCTCGTTGCGCGCCGCAAATTTGATGTAGCATTCGATATTATTTTATGCACAAATCAAAAAATGTTAAACAGAATTATATGCCCCAAAAGCTTGAATATTCACTTGTCCAATTACAATTATACAAACTAAAGAGAAATAATAATAGCCAAACACATAATAACGATAAAATGCCTACTTCCATCTTGAAACTTGGGAAGCTGGAAGAAGGCAATGCGTTTTTTGTTCAATCCTATATCCCAGCGAACGTGGGAGACCAGCTGGGTCTGTGCTTCTTTGCTCTTCTTGTCGTACTCGGCTTCGGCCTGCACGAGCGGCGAGAAGATGCGCTTGTACTGGTAGGCATCTTCGTACCGCAGCAGAACTTGCTCTGGTTCTTCATCTACCCCCGGCTTCTCCAGGTCTTCCAGCGCCGCTTCCGGATTATCCTGAAAAATAATCGATGAATTCATGAAAAATGATGATTAAAAATTAATAATCCTGAAAATGATCGGTGAAATTCTTAGAAAAGGCTTGTATTCCTTTTTCGCTCTAATAAAAACGCTTATAACATCAAATAAAACATTTTTTGATACAAGCAGGATGTTTTTCAAATGAAAAAATACATTTTCATACTATTTCGACTCGGAAAACGTCTTTTTTGAATTGGAAAGTGTTCCGCGTAAGGTAGAAATAGTATGATTTGACATATGACAATAACTCCAACCTTCCACAGTTCTTCCAGTTTGTTCATCTCAGAGGCACTAATCTGGCGAGCGCGCAGCTGTTCCTGCTCAGACGGGACCTTGACGAGCCACGAAAGGAACTGCCGGTCGCCGATCAATGGCTTCCATTCGTCCTGATCCCTGAAAATCAAGCCAAAGGTAATCCAAGTTACATTATAAGCAAAATAAAAAGCTGAGCTGACAATTATCCATTAAAATGACATCAAATGCGCATGCGTTTCGTACAGAAAACGATTTATCGCTTAAAGGGGTCAGTCTTTTTTTGTAGGCACAAATCATAATTGATTATTATCGCGAATAATAAGATAATGTAGATTATTTCCTTTTCCATTGCTTAAAAATAAAAGAGGAAATAGCTTTGCCTTGTCTTGAACGTTTAAAAATTAATTACGGTACGCTCCTACCGAAAATGATCGACCGTACTTCTCCTCTAAATCACTCTTACCAGTTCATATCCTTGAGATTGGGCTGTGTGGCGCATGGCTGTCGACAGAGCAAAACGACGACGGAGTCTGCCTTGGCGGGAATGAATCCCATAAGAAAGATGTTGCGACATCCGCACTGATAGCATTCAAGCAGCGTCTCGCCCAGGGGCCCGTCCTTGTGCAGCGTCACTTCCTTGTGCTGCGATCGCACGAGATGGTTAACTATATGGCTGAAAAGCAAACAAGCGTCCTTCGAACGATACGCTCCCCGGCCGCACGCTGCCGTTTTCGCATCATGCTATTATGATTCATCCTATGAGTAGCTTGCGTTCGCTCCGCGTACGTATAGAGAACATTTTACACTGAGTTAAGGCAAAAAAGTCTTTCCTGAGACTTTCCTTGACATACTACGTGCTAAAGATAGGCTAAATTTGGCGTTCTACGGTATCCGGTCTCGACGCTCCTTACTGATCAAAAAATTTTCCCTATAGCTTGCATTCTATCCGCGTACGTATTAAGCGTATGTTGAGAAAATATTTCGCCGCCAGATCATTTCGGCGTCTTTGATTACGACTACCCCCAGAGGAAGCGCAACGAGCACACGCACCTTCCACTCGTATTGCCGCGACCGTTGCAGAACCACTTCTTGCAGGTGTTGCAGTGGACAACGGCGGCTGGGTCATGTATACCACAATAACTGAAATAGCGCGCATGCGTGGTTGGACATTATTGAAAGTTCATGTTAGTTTACCGGCAAGCATGTTTAGGCAGTTCTTTTTGCTGAAAGAAACCATCATCGTCGTCGTCATCATCGTCCTGGAACGTCAACTCCTTCCCGCTCAAGTGCTGGGAGGGAGCGTCTTGCGTCAGTCCGTTTTCCACCGCCTACAAAACTTTCGCTTTATTTATCTTCAAATCGCTCCAAGATTTACTACTACAACTGTTTTTATTCTAACAATAGGACACCATCATGATTGATCGAAAACAACACGTTTTTCTACTCAAATATGAAAAATCGACCAGCACGCTGATGCTCTGAACGTCTGTTCACATGTTGCACAGAGAGAGAAAGGGATGAAAGTAAATCAATTTCCTCAACAAATATAAAGAATAGCTGAATTTCATCATCGCGGTTTACCTGACTCTTCTGAGAGACGAGTTCGGCCTGCGAATGTTGCGTTTGAGACGGCAGCGTGAAGTCATGGTCAAAGTCGTACTGCGAGTCCTGCGTCGCTCCATGCAGCAACGACGACCCGCCTCCTTCGTCCGGGTCAAGGAATGTCAGAGTCTGCGATGACGGACCATAGGCGTCCAATGCCTCGCTCATTGTCAACGCTCTCGCTCTGTGAAATCACCATCCAATACTAGTCACTAAACTAAAAATTGCACAATTAGATGGCGCTATTAACCCGATTAAAATGCTCGCCAATGCCTATGTAGCGTAATTGGACGGTACCTACAATTTCTATTGAGCAAGTCAAAGTTACCGTAAAGCCGATACCATAAACCTAAGCAATAGGTCGAGAAGAATGCTACACAGCTACGTTTTCACAACGCAAGATTGTCTACAGAACACTAGGGACGATTGAAAACTGTACAATTTTTATTAAGAAAGAATCAAAATTCATGTTTTGCCTATTTGCTTTCGTTCATCTTCATCGTCAATACACTCCACGCTCACTTTTCTCAATTTTGCAATCTTACTTCATTTCTGATGGATGGTGACGACGTATTACGTTAACTGAGTAGTATTACGCTTGCCCAGCTCAAAAGATAAGCACGCCATGCAGCGAAACGATTTTGTCCATTCCAATACCTCGAGTAACTCTGCACATTTTTATGCCAAAGCGCGCCCTTTACAAGGCCGACCTTATCGTTTGCGCCCAACTTTGTCAAAGCGACGACAACTTTTTTTAAGTTCGTTTTATTTTTATTTTTGCACAGCAAATAAAAAGTATCGACAGTTCATAGTAAGCCGCGATAATCACGTTCACTGCAAGCAACAAAATCGCACGCAAATATCGTAACGGGAGAGAGATTGAACCGAATTATATCATAAATCACGGTGAGCTCTTATATATCTTTTTCATCATCATAAATATCAAAGAACGGAGGTTCATTTCACCGGCGGACTAAAGCAGCTACGGATCGCCGAAGCCATATATGAATGGATTGAGAACGACGCTAACCAGAACGAGTCCCTTGAACACGTTCGCATAATCGTCCGCTACACCACTGAGGCTGGTTGAGATATCGAGATAATGAAGCAGCATAGCCACGTTATAGGGCAGCCAGCAGATGATAAAAACGGAAACGAGCAGCGCCGTCGATCGGAAGGTACGACTCTTAGTGTGCAACTGTAGGTTTGGCACCACTCCCACGGATATCGACGACCGCCGCGCGGGTCGCTGCTTCGCCGACGAACGCATCGACGTGGAAGCCTGCGAACTGAGCAGCGCTTGGGAGAGGCGTCGGGCTCCCGTGAACGACTGCTGCGTCTGGTACGACTGTTTGCGACTCTGCATCGGCACCACCGTGCTCGGATGCGAGTGGTCGGGCAACGGCGACCTGCATGGACAAATACACAAAAGTCGTAAGTGACGGGATAAAAACGTACGGATCAAAATCGTCCATCTCGAGCTGCAGATCGGGATCGGATGAGGTGCTATGATGGATGGGGTAGGGGGTGCTCTTGCGTCGAACTTGCATACTTTCCGGCCGGAAGCTAAACTGACCCATGCGCACCAGCACAAATGCGTAGCAGAGGACGATGAGCAGGAGCGGAAGGAAGAAAACTGCGACTAGATGACCGATATGGTACGCCTGCTCCAATGGCATGGCGGCGGTGCATTCGTCTCCGATGCCGCCGCGGCCTGCCGCATCTCGAAGACAGGCAAGACGATCGCTTTTCCACATCGTGACGCACTGACGCCAGCTAGGCGCGAACTCGTACAGCTGCCAGATGAAGCATTGGGGCGCGGCGAACAGTAGCGCGGCGACATACGCGAAGCCTATCATAATCTGAAGGAAAAAGAGATGATGAACGTTGAATGCCAATGCGACGACGACGACGATTTAATCAGACCTTTGTAGTGCGAATGAATGTCGGCGAGCTTGCATTGAGGACACGATGGCCGGGGTCTCTTGCGAGCGCCGTCAGGCGGGCAACAGTGCGCAGACGGTCGATGGCGATGCAGACAATCATGTTCGATGATGCGCTGAACGCGAACAGCCAGACGAAATGGATCGCTTTGCACATCGCATCGCCCGACATCCATCGATACGTCACCAACCAACCGATTTTGGCAGGACAAAATGTTAACAGCACGAGCAGGTTGGCAATGCTCAGATGAATCTTTAGCAGCAGATATGCCGTTTTCATATCCAGGTTGCGCAACGTCGTCTGATGCGAATACGACTTGAGCATCCGCATCAACGCCAGCATATTCAGCGGACAGCCGACCATGGCGATCGCCGCCAGGAAGCCAATCTCTATGTAGTCGGACACATCGTACGTTGGCGTAACAAATTTTGGTAATCGTAGAGGGCCAGTGGTTGAGTTGAGCACTTGATCAACCAGATACAACCTTGCTTGTTGCAAGTTAGTCGTTGGCGCGCCGTCATCCGCCATCGCGCCTCTTTGCAGTTGCGGCGGCTGAACGAGTGGGGCCGCCTCCGCGCGACGAGCGGTGAATTTACGACGAACGCGACAACCGCACTAATAAATTGTGCGCCGCTCGGAGAACAAGCGCCTCGGCGCGGCGTCAGGTAAAGGTCGCTTGGAGCGCAACGACTGCCAACCAAGCGCCGGCGGCGTTACGGCGCTTGGCGCCCGAGGAAGAGTCGGCGCCGAACGAGTTTTGTCGACTGAAGAAGCGTCGAGCCGCCGTCCGTCCTCGTATTCGAGCCGTCGATGACAAACACAATACATTATCTGTGAGTGGCGCCGCGGCCTGTTCTAGCGCGACTGCTACGACCCTAGCAACGTTCCGCGCATCATATAAGCCATATATGGAGTCTTATCGAGCTCGCCCTCCCCAGGGACTGCGGCGCCGTCTGTCGACCGACAAACACGCATCGGCGCTCTCTCTTCCACCCAAAACATGACAGTCGCCGCGATCGCCGACGACGGCCCCAGAAGCGCTGCTAATTGCGACAAACGGCCGGACGAAGCGGCCCGAATCGGCCGGATGGGATTGCGCGCCTACGGACGTCCTCGCCAAATCCCCCCGGCCAACTCGACACCGACGGATTGCGCCTTGATTGCATTTGGTTTCTTGCATCTACATCGACCGACCGGCCCGTGCATTCGACGCACCGCCTGTGCACACGCACACACAGACACACGCATACATACAAAATGCGTATGCGTTAACGCGATGAAAAATTAGCCTTATATATTAGTATTCTAGTGCAAGCGGCCGTATTGCGCCGCGGTTCAGTTGACGGAGATGGAATTTCCGCTACGTAGCGATCGTCTTGAGCATGTACACGGCCGCTTCTTTCGCATCGTATGCGACCTGAAAGATGAGGGTAGGTCGAGGGACGACGAATGGGCGGCGCGACACGGAGGCACTCACCATATGGCCGGCGCGTAGAATAAACCAGAATTGAAAATTTTGATACTGTTTGACGAAGCCGGCGGTCTGGTAACTCTCGGGCGACGACCCGACGTGGAAAGACTGGCGAGCCGCCGCATTCCAGCCTGCTAAGCCCGGCCATGTCAGCTTGTTCACCCACGCTTCGGTGCCTGTAAGCATCGTCGTCGTCGACGGTAAACAGCGCTCGAGCCACTACTTACCGAGCGTATCGCAGATGAGGTCGACCTGTCCGTTGAACACGAACACGCGTACGCCCGCCTTCAGCAGATTGTCTACTGAAAAAATTTCCGCTTTGCGCTAATGTGTGCAGAACTAATTGGTTATTATTATGCCTGTAGTTATCACTGGCTTCATAAAGTCGCCTTCCAAAGCCGAAAACACGTTGTTCGCTTGACCTGAAAATTTTACGCAAACATTACACGTTGTTTAGGGCCATTCGAGTTATTCCCACCTCCCCATTGCACGTTTTTCGGAATGATGCCGAGCTTTTGTCGTACAGGTCCGTTCATGTAGTCGGATGTTGCGTCAGTCTGCAGAGGGCTAACGTGCGTGTCAAAAAGGCGCTCTGAAATGAATGCTGATTGATGGACGGCGAGAGAGAGCGGAAGACGGGCCAAGAGGTTGCTTCTCGAATCGGGACCAGTCGTCGGTGTCTGATCGCTTTAACACGTTGTACCAGCTGACTCCGTTCGTAACCTGCAGCAAACAAGCGGCGTTTTCTTTCGCACTGCTTTTTCCTTTCGCGAAAAATAAATCGTACAGTGCCGATGAGATTTTCCATATTTCCCCAACAATCTGTAGCTTGCGACCACTGATTCTGATTGACCAGACTCTGACAGTGCTGCGCTTGAGTGTTCACACGCGCCAGGTCTTTATCGTCGAGGAAGGACTAACAGAAAAGCCATCTCATCGCAAATTGTATGTTGAACAAAACTAACCAGCGATTTCAAGTACGGCCCCCAAGTGTTGACGTAATCCATTGGCGAGATCCAGCTGTCGCCCAACGCCACGCCTCTAAAATTGGCTCGAATTTTTCCAGCGCCAATCGCCTGCAATGTAGATGAAACGCCGTTTGTTTCACTCATCGAACTCGTTTCGACTGAGGAGAACCGTTTGTAGTTGCGAGGCGAATTCAGCGGACATCTTTCCACCGTAAGACTCGCAGAAAATGTAGAATGGCCGTGTAGCGTACTCGGAGTGCAACGTGAAGAAGTCGGTCGCCCAGGCTACAAGATCTGCTCCAATCTGCTGGTTGGTTTTCGCAAGCGCGGACAGGCTTTCCACGTAGCTGAATCCCGTACCCACCGGATTGTCGACGAACACCAAATCGCCCACTTGCAACTGCGAATTGAAGCGAGTTGAGCTGTTAGAATATACGAGCTAGCTTACCCAAGTTGCATTGTTGTCATTGCCATGGATGTCTTTTGGGCCGACTTCAAAGAAGTTGCCGAAGCCGGTACCAGAAGCGCCCGGACCTCCCTGTCAAGTAATTATGCATTCTTCGAAGTAGAGAATTCTAATTCATATTCCAATTCAATATTCAGTTCAGATTTAAATAAAAATTTGCATCAAAATGAATTCATTGAGCGACGAATTGAAATCAACCTGCAGCCAGAGTATAAGAGGACGGGTAGCCGAAGGATTGCTCGCCGCGTACAACCACCAGAACGTGTGCGACTGGCTGCGAACAGTAGTATAGCCCCATTTTTCGTCGTAGTTCACTACGCCACCAAATGTATTCACCGACTCGGCATTCGAGCCGACGTAGAGCACGATGGAGAAGAGCGCGACGACGAAGGTGAAACGCATGACTTTTTCAGCCTGCGCTACTGCGAGGAAATGACTGGGCGTGCCCGCCCAGCTGAACTTTGTATGCCACTTGAAAGCAGATGGTATTGGTCGCACGCTCTGCGACAAGGATAGTGGCTGACGCAATGCAAAAACAATATATTATTGTAATCATCTGCACACACACACATGGTGGAGAGTTCGAATGGTAGCGACGCCGAGTGGAAGCACGAGTATTCAGATGGAAACGATAAAACATAAGAATATCACGACTGGACTAGCGTGCGCTGGTGCAGTTCCCTGAGCGGCGTGCGCTTCATGTCGCACATTGCCATCAACTGAGGCAGCCATAAGAGTCCGTGCAACAGGCCGACGATACACACGATGATCACGGTCTGGAAGAAGACGCGCACCAAGTACGCCGGCACCAGCGGCAGCGGCACCACCGCCAGCATCGTGCTCGTTGCCGCTTGTAGCAGCGGCCACCCCACCGACTCTAAGGTGTCGCGCAGCTTCGCCCCCGGCGTGATATACTCGGACCGGTGGTAACGGTAGCAGACGTGCGCAGAGAAATCCACCGCGAATCCTATCGACATCGTAATGCAGACGAGTGACACGCTGTCCAAATCGCTGCCCATGTGTGCCAGCAGGCCGCACACTCCCATTGAAATCGACATCAGCGTCAGAATGACGTAGAACACGCTCTCCTATAACTCATCCATTAAATATATATATGATATGAGCAGCAAGTGTTGAAATGAAGAGTACCACATCGGGGATGAAAATCACGGCGATAAAGAACATGGCAATGATGGCCGAGCCAAAATTCTGCATCGCGGCCGGTGCGATCTGCGTGCGCTGGTCGATAAGGAAGGGGGAGAAGATGTTGCTGAGGAAGACGTCGAACTCGGGATATTGGCTCAACAAGCTGCGCCATTCGAGCAGCGCCGCCGTGCGCTTATCCCAAGAGTTTAGGCCGTAGTAGCTCGTTTGGAATGTGAACGCTCTGATGCACGGCTCTTTGTTCGTGATGTTCTGAGTTAGGTGGAATTTTACTTGCGCTGCAATGAACCAATCAAGAGGAGTGTAAAGTGGCGACAGCTCGACTCTATTCTAAAATAGCCGTCCAATAAGAGTCGAACGATCCTAAATAAGAATAATGGTCCGAAAAAGGACTGCTTTCGACCGCTATTTTCGAATAGAGCCGAATATTCGGCTGCTCGTGACAACTTACGTCGAAATTCTTGGTACTCGAAGCTATCGAAAAATTCGCGCAACAGCGTACGATCGTAAAAGTCTGTCACAGAATCGACTCCACGAAAGTCTGTGAGGAACTGCTGATACCGCCAAAGCCATAGGGTTGTTGAAACTCGACCAATGCTATATTCCGTGTGCTCTAGACGATATACCAGCTCATTGAACCGAGTTCGCAGTTGCTCGTCGCGAAAGTCTGGCGGTCTCATCACGAAAAATGTTGGCATAACATTGTCCGCCCATACATACTTATCTGAAAAGTCGACTTGATGACTGCTGACGCTAAAGGAGAACGGTCATCCCTATCGATGGAGAACATGTATGTTGAGAAATTTCATCAAGCTTTTAAAAATTAAAAATTAACAGAAGACTGCTTGAAGGGAATTCCAGTGACCCTTTAGCTGTGGAGAATTTCCCGCACATTGTTTTTAGCTGCGCATGGCAAGTTGGCTGCGAATCATATCAATTTATATTGCAATTAGCTTACCGCAAAGCAGTCTCGTCATGCATAACAAGCAAGGGAATGTTCCCGTGAGCTGAGGGTGATCGCAATTTTAACTCATTAAATCAGTTCGTCAACTCACCAGCCACGGCGACAAACTCTTGGATCGGCGAATTGTCGCGTACGTATTTCTTTGGACTGATGTCAACGTCAATTATTGTGCATCCCAAAATGCCCACTATCAGATAAACAAAATAAACGGCGAAACTGATCAGCTTGACCATGGGACGGTTGATGGCCGGTGCGTACTGGTCACGCATAAACTTGTGCAACAAAGCGTCTGAAAGATAAATTTTTGCATCACTTGCCTCCAGATCATTAGTTAATCGAACCTTTCGGCTTCTCTTCCTCCTCTTCTCTCTTTTCTCCAGCCTCGATTGCCAGCTGAGATCCGGGCTGTTTATCGAGCTCGACCGACTTCACTGGTTTCTTTTTCCACCAGCGAACACAACACAGCAGGCCACCCTCTTTATCTCTTCTCCCACCCAATGCCACACAGGCCACGTAGAAGGTGGTTTGAAACAAAAAGTCAAACGCGACGCCAACTGCCGTCAGCAGGCAGAAATCTTGGACCGCCGGCGATCCAATAAACACATAGCCCAAGCCTACAAAAAGCTGCGTCAGATCGTTGGCCAAACTGCACAGACCGACCGAAGCCCCAAAAGTCGGTGAGCGTGGTGATGGTGATGCTGGTGCCAGCTTCGGCCATCGCGAGACCGAGGCGCTTCTCGTTCGGCAATCTCTCGTCGGTGACGCGCCAGGCACCGAGGAGAAGGAACGCATCGTCGACGCCTGAATAGAGAGAGAGCAGTGCGTATGAGTGTAGACCAAATGTGACATACCAATTGCCAGGATCAAGAACGGCATAGTGGAAGCGACTGGATTGAACGCCACTCCGAGGAAGAACAGCAACCCGAACGTGCAAAACAGAGACAACCACACTGACACGACGCTCAAAAGCGCTTCAATTGGCTTCGACCTGAAAATGCTCTCTCCAAGTTATGAAATTCCTTAATAGTAGTCTTACTTCGGTCCATCTGCTGAGATATTCGAGAACACGACAAAAAGCATCATTAGAATGGTGCTCGGTATCGCATAGGGCACTGCTGTTACTATCACCGCTCGCAATTCGTCATCCATTGCTCGCTCGCTGAAATACGCACTCATTAGTTGCGATGAATATTCATCATTGGAGCTATATAATCTCACAGGCCACCGAGTGAGTTCCCCTTCCGAAGATGACCGCCCGAAAACTAAGTATAGGATTCTTACGAAAAAGCATCCTCCAAAAGTCATCTTTCTCCATAAAACCTGCAGGGTGTTTCATAAGACTATCTCAAATTCAGCTCCAGAAAATTCAGTTTCAGTAAAGGAGCTCAATATTAATTATTGGTTACTTAACAGTTTTATGTAACAGAAAAACAAGAAATTGTGTGATGAAAGTACGAATTGTTAAATTACGAATATTGAGCGTTGCGATTTTTTTATCATCAAATTGCCCAGTGCACTGCATTTCCGCCCAAGAGATGGACTGGATAGCAGCAAAAAAAAGCGATCTCCACTTAATCTCAGCTCCACCAACATCCATAATCTGTTACTTTGATGATAACTGTAAAAAGGAAAGAAACCATATGTGGGGAACATATTTTTGGAACACCGTACACTCTCCCAGTAGTTTCGCCGCATCTTTCTGAGTCATCTATTAGCACATTCAATTTTGGTTTTTAATAACATTACTTACTTGTGCGGAACAAATCGCAAGCCAGTCTCGGCTTCCTTCGATTTCCAATAGGCGTAGAGCGAGTCGCGGAAAGCGGGATAAGCGCTCCACAGGTGGGGCGATTGAGGAAAGGAAATGAACGTATGCATCGTCACAACTTTGGCCCCCACGATTTCATGAGTTTCTCCGGTCACATTCACTCCGTAAATCACCTAAAATAAACATATTGAAATGTATGCGCTGAAATCACACTTAAGCCTCGTACATTGCCGATATCTTTCGGTCGCTGGAAAAGGTACATGACCGGGTAAGAAAATTGCAGATTCGGGTTGCTACGATGGTTCGGGTCTTTGAATAATAGCTCGGCGTGAAGTAACCAAATGTTCGGAAGGTTATTGCACTTCTGAAGCAATATGTGGAATGAGGCACAGATGCATTTGAATACTTTACCATTGGATTGTCTTTGTCTTTCACACAAAAGTCCGTATAGTTATACTTTTGATTGTTGAACATGAAATTATTGTCGAGCATTCCCAGCGATAAGTTGTACAAGAGGCCCAATTTTTCTGGCACCAAAATGTTTCCATCGTCTTTGGTCAGAGCGTAAAGTCGCACCATGTCATTGTACATAGGATCTAAAATCACATCTTAGAAGTAATCTCAGTACAGATGTACGATAGCATATAGCGTCGTTGAAATACCCACATAACTCTGGACAATTAGGCATTACAGTGAAACCCGGATAAGTGCAACCCGGATAAGTGCACAACCCGGATAAGTGCACACGTTCTCCATGCCCCGAACTTTTGTACTATGTTTTGTACATGATATGAACCCGGATAAGTGCACACCGGATAAGTGCACAACCCGGATAAGTGCACATGTTTTGCAAGCCCCGTGTGCAACTTTTGTATGCAATTGTACCCGGATAAGTGCACAAGGGCATGATCCCACCCAAATGTCACTCAAAAATATGCGCACATGATGTATAGTGCATCAAAACAATGCGTATGTTAATCAAAATACCTTTCAAACTTGTTTATCTCGAGGCTGTGTATAATGGCAAGAAGTGTTTTATATCCCAATTCCACTTTAACAGGGACGCTTTTCATGTTAATAAGGACCTTTTTTTAGTCACATTTACACGAAAAATGTCTTTTTTGATGTAGAAAATGTTCTCTTTACTCTGGAAAGTGTCTTTATTAAGTGGAAATGCTATATAACTAATCAAATGTGCTTATTTTGAGGATTTGAGCAAAAATTAGGTCAGGAACTATGCACTTAGGCAAAACCCGGATAACTGCACAACCCGGATAAGTGCACAAAATTTTCTTGCCGCATCGATGTGCACTTATCCGGGTTTCACTGTAATTACATTTTAGAGAATCATATTCATTTTTTCTTCAAGCCGTACCGCAGTTAGCTGACTAGATTTTGTTTTCGGAACCTAACACTAAAGCGTACTATAACCTATGACAAACTGCGCGAAATAACATATTTAACTACCTTATCGCTAACTACATTTTTTGCCAATTAAGTTACGTTTATTTTTTAGCAAAAAGTATCTGATCAGGGTTTACTTTTTCTCAAAAGGCACGACCACGATTCCCAATTTAATAAGACTAAAAATGGTACTGTACAGTTGGGACTAAGAGCTAGCGGTTGCGGCAGATGGGGCACTTCTTCGTCTGTCATTACGTCGTCGGCCAATAGCCTCGCTGGTTCGATATAGTTTTGTGGCAGACCATTATACTGTTGGGTTCGTTCAAATTCTGTTTTCACCGGCGCATCTGGCGGCACGAATAACTTGTA
>NIUQ01001825.1:0-26643 GCA_002796945.1 Plectus sambesii
ATAGGCATGCCGCAACGACCACTCCCAACGTATTTAGTGGCGTCAGACATAGTCATTCTTATCGATGGAACAAGTTCGATGACTCAAGATGCTTTCACTTATGTACGTTTAATTCCTTGTCAAATAGGTGTCCACTAAGATTTTCTGCGCAATTCTTCTTTTTGTACAGTTATCATCATTATTGTTAGTTTGCGTTTCATTTCATAATGAGAGATGGCGAATGAAGCGGTGTTGAAAATGCATCGACTGGCCGGCGGCTGATCGATTTTTTACCCCACTTTAGTTATAAGAAACGCCCAAACTTGCGATTTTCATAATGTTGAAATAGACTATGCTATAGAATAGCGTGCGCACGACTGACAGTCGAAATTTAGTCGCCGTTGAAATATAAAGTATTTTATCGGTGGGCACGTTTGCTGGTTGGTAGATAAATTATGAGGGTAAAGTTGGGGGAATTGAAGGGGAAAACAGTTAGTTGGTGAATTGTGAATATCGTGGAATAGTCGAGAAAGGAATTGAAATATTCACACATCGAGAACATTTTGCAGACAAAAACATGGCTGCTCAGCTTCGTCAATCAGTTCTTCATCGACAGAGCGGTCGCACAGATTTCCGTCCTGATTTACGACAGCTCTCCCAGAGCCGGCTCTATAGTACTCAATGGAGCCACCGATAATCCGGGACTAACCACCAGAATCAGCAATATCCCCTGGCCCAACTCTACCGTCACCAATTTCGACTTGCTCGGGTAATTTTACTTGGTTGTTCAGGACCGCATTGTATGACAGGCATAATTGATGTCCATATAGTAACTGAATTTAAATAAGACATGGATACGGGAACTGTATTAGTGCCGTAGATGCATCGATACTGTAGACGTTTCTTTAAAGCTTCGGTTATTCAAAAAAGTCCTCGATTCGTTTGTTTTTGTAACTTTAAACCGCCCCCACTTTATTCATGAAAGCAGACTAACAGACGCAGTCGCTGGCTGCGAATGCGCGCATAAACGTAGCAACATTTAGCGCATAAAACTACATAGAACATTTTTTTAGAACGCTTTTTGCGTAATAATTTCTGTCTTGTTCTGGTATCTTTATGCTAGGTGTCAAACTTGGATGAAAGCGAAAAACTGGAGAAAATGTGATGTAAAGCTTGGCGCCTCAATCCAGTCACACAAATTCTGCTATAAAGCTAACTCTGTTACATTTCAGTGCGATCAATTACACGACTACCAGATTGCTCACAAGAGCGCAGGGCTGGAGAAACCAATCGACAATTGTCATCATTGTTGGCATCAGTCCAACGTATGATTTTTTTAATCTGTTACATCTTTTTCATTGCATTTAGATCGACTCTTGAAGCGCGATTTTGATTAAACCACTAACAAAATATTGCGCGTAGTACATCAGTATTTCACAGCCAAACGATATGAGATGTTTCACGCCGTAGCGTTTTAATTAGATATTGAACACACTTTGTAAATTCCACAAGGCTGGGAGGAGCTTGTTGAAAATTTTTTATTGATATTCTATTCTTTTACTTGCTGCAAAATCTAGAAGTATTGATGTACGTTAGACGCCTTATTTAAAGCAGTGAATACGATTTACTATTTGGGTTCCCATCCAAATAACTATTTTGACGGCTATGAAGTATGGCGTAGAGTATAGTTCTGTATAACATAACGATAGTATTGTGCCACCTGCGGATCGAGTCTTCTATTTTTGCAGCATAACAACCTCTTGCAACGATTTGCGCGGTAATAACACGCTTCGCGGAGTTGCGGAAGTGTTGACGTTGGCGTTGAATGCACAACGCTCGACGGCAGACTATTTGAATTGCATTGAGCCATTCCCCGGCCTCGGCTTCACTGCAGCAATTCCCTATTCGATGCTGATTCCTGGCGGTATTGCCGATACAGTGATTACGAACGATGTCACCAGAGGTACGCTCAACTTTTTTTGCATCCACTCTTTCGTTTAAACAAACTGAAGATTTTTTAAACAAAATGCCGCACTCTGCACGCTCCATACACCATGCTTTAATTCGATTATTTAAGAAAATTTTGAGAGATTTCAAAAATAGGGAGTTCCCCCCATAATTTTGGTTTCTGCTCATTGCTATTTATTCGTAATTCTCGAATCGTTGTTTGATATCTTATTTAGTTTTATTCGCCATTTTCAGCGTACCAGTACGGTTATGTCGACCGACAACCGCGCTACCCACCAATCCCCCTCAACCTTGTGCAGCTCGACGTTGTCTTTGTGGTTGACTCAACAGCTTACACAACACCTGCCATTTTCAGTCTGGTAAGCCAAAAGCGCCATAGTTCGGTTAAAGACGTGGGGTGTACATGCGGTCTAGAGGTGGCTGTCAATCGGCGCCCTATGGAAGGGGGAAGAGTAAAAGGCTCGTCAGCGCATATCCCTATTTTTTTAATTTAATTTATTCTAAAAAGGTTATACTTCCCAAAAATTTCTCTTTTCGCTGCCTTTGATGGCGACGCATTCAGAAGAAAAGGTAATCACATCACTGCTCTACGGTAAACGATTACACTGGCGCGTTACAACGGCAGCAATAGTGTGAATGACGATATTTTACTAATAACGACAGTTCATCACTTTTCCTCACGTATAATAAACTAAGCCATCTCCTAACAACACTACACTGCATAAGATTGTTACCCATTTCAGTTGCAAGATATGATGGTCAAATTCGCCAGCCAGTTCACAATCGGTAAAGGCCAAACAATGTTCTCGGTCATCAGCTATGACCAGAGCAACTGGGGCGCTGGATCTTTCCCGCTCACGAGGGCCACCGACCTCAACAGCCTGCAAAGGTCGATCTACGCGTTGCAAGTCAGAAATTCGTCAACAATTTATCAAATCGACATTGCTGGGTGAGAAAATATGTTGGCACTTGCCGGGCAGTTTTACTCAATATTTTGGGTGCAGTTTATGGGTTCATTTGGCGGCGCGGTGCGATTACCCAGACAGTTCCTTAGCAAGATGTTATTAAATCTTTTAATTCGTGTACTGCACCGCACTCCGTCGCGCCGCCACCAGAAGTGTAGCTTCTGCTTTATGACTATTGGCATATTATAGTTGTCCGGGTGAAAAAATTTGCCCAGATTTTTATGAAATCAGAAACATGATATAAGAAATTAATGGTATCGTATCGTCAACTGATTGTAGAATGATATGCTAGTAATATGACATCATTTTCATTAATGACATGACTAATCGTTCGCTGTAAAGAAGTTGAACTTGTTCGCATTTGCTGCATTATTTCAGTGCCATGGACTATGTGAGCAACCTTATTCTGACCCCCAATCAAGGACATACGAACGGAAGAGCTGCTGCAGTTATCATTCTTGCAAATACGCCAAATTAGTAAGGATACTATCTCCATTCAGTTTAAAGCTAATTGTCAAAAAAAGAACTAAAATCATGCACCTTCACTCTATGTTGGTTATACTGTAAAAATTTTTACTGTTTTTTCTTTTATACCGAAATATGGGCATTGAGATACCCTCCAATTGCCGAACGCCTTTTTTATTGTTTTTATTTAATCGACTATTAGAATATCAGTTATTTTTAAAAATAAAAAGTAAGGCCAGATATAGCATATCAAGATATAGAATAACGCTGGATTTTATAATTGGGATGAAATCTGGCCGGATGGGGCGTATCGTTGCCGCACATTGGTATAAACTGAATAGATGCATATAATTTGTATACAAACGGGCACAATTAACCACTGAAACTTTGGTATTGATTCTTAGCAACTGAGTGAACAATCTTAGCAAATGGCTGTGCGCCTTCTGCTCAGCGCATCACTTGCTGTTTTTCTCAACAAACTATATTCAAAACTTCAATTACATGTATACCGTGGTCGGTGAATTGCAGCGTTTCCTTGCCCAACTCCAATCAAATAGCACGACTGAATAGTATGGGTGGAGTGTTCGGCGTGGACATTCCGGGTCAGGGCGCTTCGACCTACCTCCTGTATGCCGCCAACTTCAACGATCGCAACGTCCTCCGAGCCTATGGAGCTGGCAATTTGAACTTCCAGCGAAACTTCGACCAACTGACCTACTTCGCCTCGAGCGGTACTCTTCCATTTGATACAGCACAACATTTATTTACTGTCAAAATTTTCTATGGGCTACGGGAGCGTTACAGCATGCATAGCCTAACTGAATAGTTAAATATGATTAACCCATAGAATTATGTTTCGGACAATTCGCGTTTGAGCGCACAGTGCATTGAATTGTGCCGTTTAGCATCGAAATTCGTACATTTTTCGTTCGATGTTGTTACTATTTCATTCAGTTTTGCATTCATTTTTGTTTATCTGGCGTTGAAATCGAATGCAGAGATGAAAAATTAGGATGCGAAACAGTGTATGTGGGCAGAATAGAAAAGTAGCTCTTTTTAGTGTACTACTCGTGGCTGACGAATCCCCCTGTGCCCACCGTCGCTACGCTCGCCGATATTGTTATCGTCATGGACAGCTCGCAGGCAGTCTCCCAATCGTTCTTCAATCCCGTAAGTTTTGTTATTATATTTGTCAACTTCTTCGTCTTCTACCTATGATCCATAAAAGTGATCGATCTTGACTGGTCGAGTCCTACAGACCACCTTCGTGTATGTGGGCGATACAAGATATCCTTTATTAATATACGTGTTGCTGACGGGAGAGGAGATTACTTAATGACAGTTATCATTCACAACTGCTGATCCATCACTCGCAATCTTTTATCGCGCAACTTTCCAACTCATTCTCAATACGATGAGTATTGCATGAAGAACATGGCAATCTTGTTTTACCCAAATTTGCTAAGGTCGTTCAGTTGGGCCGAACCCAGCCGGATCGACGCAGCTATTGTGCAAACTACTGTTCGATTATTGAGGTGAAAAAGTTCTTTAATGTAGAAAAGGTAGCTTTTAAAAAAACCATTGTCTCTTGATCTTGGCAAAAAGTATGTGTTCCTCTCTTAGGCAGCATCACGGTATCATTTAACCGAATCAATTTGAAATTATTGCAATGTAGTATTTGGAGTCTGTGTTTCCCCGAAAAATCGCCCCAAGTGCCGACTTGTCCTTAAGTTCCCTACCCTGAGACAGATGTTGGGACAAATAGCAGGAATAACAGCAATTTGCGCTGGACTTCAATTACACAAACAACCATTATCTACGACTGAAGGTTGAAACGCTGTGTTAAAAGAAAAAGCAGCCAGTTGAAGTGCGCTTTGTGAGGAATGGCGGATAGTTTGTAAACGTTGCACTATTTCAGCTTAAACAATGGCTGACGACTTACGTTGCTCAATACAGCGTAGGTAGTTCCCTGACACAGTTCGCTATTGTCTTCTACGACAACGCTCCTCGATACAACGTCATCAATTTCAACAGCGCCACCAACGGAGTCCAAATACAAAATGCTCTGAATGGAATAACATTCTCTGCTTCATCACAAACCAACTGGGACATTCGCGGGTCAGTTTCAAAAAGAACAAAAATTAACGTGACCGTCTGCAGTAATTAGCTTTGTTTGAAATTAAGATTAGCTAATGTATTTTTCGTTGCCGTTTTGAGGTTACTGTGCTATCATAGTCCTGGAATCTATTTCGTAAAACTGCTGCATTGCATAACTGCTAAACTGCAAGCGTGACGATTGATCAGAAAACCAGAAATAACTGGAAATAACCTGAGAAATGACCAATCCTCACCGCGCTTGTAATTTTGCAAGTTCAATAATTTTATGAAACAGGTTCCTTCTGTGAAGGGGGTGGTGGGCACGGTTTATTTGGGGACAATAGAGATATAAAGCGATCCCGCTTCATAAACTCGATGAAATCAACCGAGATTCATGTAGAAGTGTGGGATCGTAATCTGCGCATATTGCAAAAAGAAATTATAGTTGTAGAGAGCGAGCTGCTGCTGTAACAGTAAATAAATATTTTTATTCAGCTTTTCTGTTTGAATAATTTGTGCATGAAAATCGATTTACAGCGCGATCAATTACGTCGCTTCATCGGTTCTCACGACGCAGAATGGCTTCCGCGGACAGTCGGCTGTAGTTATCCTCGCCAGCGCCTCAGCCAGGTACGATATTTTTAATCAGATGGCGTCTAATAGAACTATGCTGTACGTTTTTGAGTCTCTCTACCACGCTCCCCTCCCCACCATATCGCCGGTGTCTTTCCATCCCTCCCTCCGCGTCACGCTATGTCATGCTTGCTCTGAAAGCATATACTTTGTTCAAAAAATAGCAGCAACTACGTGAATCTGCCCGTTGCACGCGAGATAAATCGCATTCACTATGCTGCCTTCTGCAGTTATCCCTTCCCCCTCGTTCATGGAAACAAGTGACCATTCGTGGACATTGATCATTGATAAATAAAATTTTGATCCTGATGGAACTTGGTGTTCGCGCTTGCCTGCCTCTATACGTCATGCATCGGGTGACGCGCTAGTCAGAGACTTTTCCAATGGTCTACTGTCAAAGCGTAACGGAATTAATGACCTCGTCGAGTGTCAGGCGCGATAGCCATAAATAATTTAGACACAGTAAATGATTGAAAATGTTTGCAGCCCGACGTTCAGCAGCTCAGATTGCTCGGCAATCACGGCGGCGTCTCTCATTCTTGCTCGAAATGCGACCGTTCTCGGCTTGTCCCTGAACCCAGCTTCCACTCCCAACAGCTACCAAAGTCTCGTGTGCGCTGTTGGCACAGCGAACTCTGCCTCCGTCTACGGCGCCCAGATGGGTGCTACGCTCGCCGGAACCACCGCCGAATTGCAGCTCAGCTATGCCATTTCTCTGAGTACTGCCTTTTGTTGAATTTTCTTTCTCTTCGTCGCATTAAAAATGAAAGTTACGCGCGTGCTACTCTAGACGCACTGAGAAAAAATCAATTCAGTCCGCCTCACTGCCGCTGACCGAGTCGGATTTTATAGTCACCTTAGCGGTATCTTGGCGGACTAAATCTTACCACGCCAAAATATTCACTTTTTATCACAATCGTTTATCCATAAGGGGCAAGATATCTTTGACTAGAGTGACTTTGCTTCACGCGTGGAAGTATATTTTTACACGATGCCAATTAAATCAAAGATACTTTTTCACCTTTAAAAACTCTGGAAACTGACTCTCGAATAGCATGCAAATACCGTAAGAAATTGATCCAAATTTATTAGAAACCTTCCATTTCGCTCGATACACAATACATTCTGTGTAATGAACGAATTTTCTGGAAAAGTGCCCAGGGTGAAATTTTTTTAAAAGCTTTCTCCTCGTGTGGGGGAGAGCAAAAATGGATATCATATTTGTATTTACTTTGTAAAAATCACGCACTTTCGAGAAGATCGCCGCAAATCTGATATTATTTTTGCTCTTGATGACACAACGAGAAGACTATTATAAATAACTTCACCCTAGGCTTATTTTCAAGAAAATCTGGTATACCGTAATTATACTTTATATTTTGATGCGACAAATCGAACACATTAAAGTTCTAGTATGCTAATTATGTAAATTTTAGACTATCAGAAATATGTCGATTCACTTCCCTATGACGTCCCCTACCCGCTTATCTCAAAGTCTGTTGACCTCGTGTTCCTCATCGACCAGAGCTTCTACACGTACAGATCGTTCGATCAGGTTTGTTCAGTTTAAATACCGGATTTAACATTTATTTTCGTCGGCACAGATACTGAATGAACGAAAATGCATAGAGTAAAAAGATCACAGCATACTCGAGTTATGACAACTTGGGATACTGTGATACCTCCTTGAATTTTGCTCACAAAACGATCAAGTCAATAAATATATATCTATTTCTAAAATCTGAATTTAGACAGCATGAACAACCCGCGACCATTACAAATTTTTCTCATTTTTCGTTCATAAGCCTAGTTTCGATGAAAAATGTAATGTTTCCACCCTTTATCACCGTTTGCCCATACCAAGATTGACTTGCTATTTGACTTGAGCTTGATCATACAGTATCCTTCACTTATGCATTGTAGCTGAAACAATGGCTCGCTAGCTACGTGGACAATTTCACCCTCAGCAACGGCGCCGGCGGCACACAGATAGCCGTTGTTGGTGTAGGCCGACTGTCAACGGCACCACGCAACGTCACGCAGTACATTGCACTCAACCGTACCTCTGACCCATCAACCCTAAAATCACTCATCCAATTTATTGAACACGACGAGGAAACTGTAATTACGCCGGATATCGATGGGTAAGCGGACGGCTTAATGTAGTTTTAAATGGCTGCAATTTTGGTTGTTTTAAGTTTTATTTATTTGTTCCTTGTTCTTGAAGAAGTCGAGCATAAGAGATCCGAATTTGATAGAAACCCGTAAACATAAGAATTATTTCGGTTTCTGTTTTATACGGGTTTTACTGTATGTTAAGTAGAAAAAGAAAGTTAATGAGTCCTTTTAGTGAATTAAAGAGTGTAATTTGCGTTCTCTGACTGATGATTTGAAGAACTTGAGCTTAACATCAGTTCCTTGGGCATTTTACACGAGATGCTGCCCATTAAGACACTTTTAGATCACTGTCGCTTTTAAAAGGACAGTTTCTGCATCGAATGGGGTATTATTCCTTTAAAGAAGAAATTTCGCACAGTAATTTGACTTGGGAAATGTTTTGTTCGATTTTGAAAGTGTCATAATTAAAATTAAAACGGTTCATTGAAAAAAGTGGCGCCAGTGACGAAGCATTCTGATTAATCTTTCAGCGCTCTACAATTCATTGAGCAAACTTCGCTGCAACCGCAAAGCGGACGACGACCTAACGTTCCTGCAGTTACGATCATCTTGCTGGGTTCGGGACTGTAAGTTTATGTCTTTAAACTCGTTCAACTCCTCGAGGGATTACTGTAAAACTGATCTACCAAATATGATAACTTACAAGGTATCTCACGTGTGATCCTCCTATAGCCGAAATGTTTTATTAGCTGTAACTCAGCAAAGAGACACCGTAACGTAGATTATTTGCCTTATCCGGTCGGTAGCGCATGGGGGTCGAACAAATGAAAAACCATTTAAAACAATACAATTTGTTTCAGCCTCGATCCTGTACAGCCATCAACTGCGGCCATTCTGCAAGGGATGTCGAATGTGTTCGGCATGAATTTGTACGGCTACCCAGCTGCCACCAACTTGCTGCTCCAGTTGACAAATGGCAACGACGCCGCAGTGGGCCGAATGGGCAACATTAGCACTCTTCTTATGCCTAACAATCTCCCCGTCCGCATGCTCAACAGCTTCATTTCAAACAGTTCGTTTAATTGATTCATTCGGCCAACGCAAGAGAAATGCCTGACTCATTCAACTTCCTCCATCCCCTCAAATGGGTAGAGGATAACCAGACATGCTTCGGTTTCAGTTTCGTGGTTTGACTTCCCATAATGGCTCGGGATATGTATGCCATTTCCGTTCCATTAAGGATACTTTCTTAATCAGCAGGGCATTTTGAGTTCAAAGAGCACATTTTTCATATCAAATAGTTATAGAAAGTATTGTCTTTGATTTGGAGAGGTTCTTTGACTGGAAAAGGGTCGTTATTAAAGTAAAAATGTTATGTGTCCTCAAGAGATTTTCACTATTCAAGTTGGCAAGCTATACAGTCAACTGCATTTGTAACGTCGGTCCTTTTTGGCGCTGGCTGTTAGTAGTCTTCACGCGGTAAAGAAGATCAAATGACCCGCATTCTCTCTCTGCCCGTTAGAGTGACGCATACATTGTCCCAATTGAGGCTAATTTTCACTCCTTCGGCGGTGTGCGCCTTCCTTGAGGGTCATAGTGCCATTTCCCCCGGTCTCGCCCTCTCGCGCGCCGCACTGCCAAGTCTATTGCGCGTACTGAGTGCCAACTGCTTTTATAACGTAACTCTCTTTATAACGTCGGTATTTGGCCGGTCCCTTGACCGACGTTATAAAAGCAGTTGACTGTATTTCTAGAAAAAAATGCCTAATGTTTCCTACTGTATTTATAGTACGAAAAATAGTGCCGTTAGGTTTTCTCCGATTGGGATGAAATTTGTAGCAAGAAACCCGAGATTTAGAAGCGAAAAAGACGAAATTTTGAGTTCACCTTGTCCACGTATATATCTATCCTCCATCAGACTTTGTGAAGGAAAAGTTGACCGAATTTCGTACAATTTTAGGCCAACTTTCGTGGACGCAACTAGCCGCTGCCGACTTTGTGTTCGTCATCGATCAAACGCGAATGAGCTCGGATGACTTTATCTCGGTATCGTTTTCATAGAATCAAAGAGTTCGAGTTAATGAAGTATTTTGTTTGCATTTGCAGGTCAAAGCATACTTGACACAGCTGATATCACAGTTCCAAATCGGCACCAACTACTCGCAGTTTGCCGTCGTGCAGTTCGCGAAGACACCGTTCGTGATTGGTAATAATATCGCGCTGAATGGTGCCACTTCAAATGCCGTCCTCGTCAACCGCATCAACAGCCTTCCTTACATTGGTGGCGGTCCGACCGCAACGGACGCCGCCGACTTGAACGGGTACGATAGCACTTGAGTTTTTTTGCGCGCCACCTATGGAAGCATTGCGTTTGTAACTTTGCAGAGCTCTCGCTGCCGTAAATAATACTTACCTGATGCCGTCGCAAGGATGGCGACAGAACCAAGGCACATCAACTTTCGTCGTAATCATCGCTACTGCATCGAGGTTAGTATACGTTGAAATTGCCGCGATCGAGCTTGGTTTAGTTTAGCACTTGCACGAGTATTCTTATCTGTTTCTTTAGCGCATGCTGTCCTCCACACAATAACCATACCTGCGCGAACATTCTCATGCCTAAAACGAGAAAATCAATAATCTGCATCATCCGCACGATATTAGGTGTATTCGTGCGGGCGATGCAAATTATTGATTTTCTCGTCAACGTTTTCGTGCGATTTTGTGCTGATGTTGAGGATAGCAGCGTTCCACAAGGTTTCTTATTTGCTAAGCGTGAATTTATGTTTCAGCGCGACGAACGCAGCAAATGCTCCATCGACCGTCGTTAGCGATCTGCAGGCAAAGGATAGTTACATTTACGGCTTCGACGCGGCGAACTTGGCACTCAGGGATTCCTATTTGCGAAATTATTATACACCGAACGTCATCACTTTAAGCAGCGCCTCCAGCTTGACAGTCAGCAGCAGTGCCAACAAAAATTTCCTCGACTTTGTCCAGTCGAACACCAATGCGGGACTCAGTAAGCAATCAAGCATATACTCTGTCGTCCGTACCTTCCCGAGGCGTGTGTCACAATCTTTTTTCTTAAGCCGAGACGGTTAAATCAAAAGTGACATGTTCGTTGCTTTGAAATCAAAAAATATTACCTCCTCACGTGTACACAAAACTTAGCGTGCAGCCTAAACTGCAGCTACAAATAAATCTCTAACTCAATCTTTAACTGTAAGGAACAAATTCCGACGGGATGGGATGTATCGTCGCCGTACAAAGCCTAGGCCCACTGGTAAACCTAATCGTTTTGACGTTTTTATTAATTTACAATTATTAACAGTAGTAAGTCGTGAACCACGCTAATTCGTCCTGTTTCAGAACAACCCTGTCAGCGATACATGGACGTCGTCATTGTGCTTCATTCGTTCTCCTCTCAGACCAACTATGATATTGTAAGTTTTTCTTTTGCTTGGTCGAATGGGGGCTGAAATCGCGGATTATACAATGGCGGAATTGGAATTGTTGAAACTTTTCTTATGCGATCATGTTCGGCGCCGATGGTTTCTTTTTCAGTCTATCCGCTTCGTAACGCAATTGCTGCTGGCTGTGCTGCCAACGGACATCACTGGCCCTCAAGGCGATCGTTATGCGCGCGTAGCATTCGTTGTGTACCACGAAGATGACGTCCATCTCGTCTTTGGCCTCAATAGTTACACCAGCATCGCCCAAATGACCTATGCCATTCAAAGCGAAACGTACCATGCGCCGGCCGCCGCTACGACGCAGAAAATTTCCTTGTATGTCGAACGTTGAGAAATATTGACAATTTCATTGTCGCTACTCTTCTCATCATTTTTACAGTCATGAAAATGTAAGTGTTGAAATATGTCCTTTTCAGAGCGTACAACGCAGCGAACGCTGAGCTGCTTACTAACGCAAGAAGTTACGCCACACGAAACATTATCCTCGTCACCGACAGAATTGAGTAAGCTTGCTTGACTGCATTCATAACTTACGCAGGCCCTATGACTTAAAATTCTTCTTTCGGTCATTATTTCCCTGACACACGAAATTCTTATTCTTTCCGTAACTAAGTATTGATCGAAAAAGAACCGTGAATTCGAAATTCGGTTAATTTTGGTTGATTTGATGCAGTGCAAGTTGGGGGCTGGACTCGGCGCGGAGGCCGCTGCTGTTGCCCTCCTCCCCGTTCGTTATCAGTCACTGGCGTAGGAACGTTATGCGTGAAGTAAAAAAAGCGAATTCGGGATGGGAGGATATTAGGGAAACTTCATACCTATATCTCGAGCAGCCATAGCCGATCTATTCGTCAAATAACGTTACGGAACTTGCAAAATTTCAGCGACGATGACCGAATGGATGCACTCACAGCGAACCAGAACGCAAGGGCGACAGGCACCATAACAATGGGCGTGGGCGCCGGGCACATGTCGGGCCTGGGCTTCTCAGGCATCGTCAGCGGCGGTTTCGTTTCCGCGCCCGACGTGCCAAGCATGGATCCCGTCGGTTTGTACCCTCAGGAGGCTGTGTACGTCGTCGATTTCGCACGCGACGCCGTCTGCCAAAACTCTTTTATACCTACTATGACAACTACGACGACAGGTAGATGAATAGATGTTACTTTAGACCATTTCCACTTCAATAAAGACACTTTTTGTGCAATCAATAAAATGTCTTTTTTGATTGAAAAATATCCTTATTAAAGTGGAAATGGTGCATTTTTATGAAGTATTTCTGATATTAAAAATGTGTTCCGAAGCCCCTTGCATCCTGCGTTTGGAACATGGAGCGAAACATGATTTTCTTACTGTAGAATGGGGAAATTGTTCTCCACGTCCCCCGATGTCCGGTATCAATACATACACATGTGAACTTGTACAGTGAATTCAGCTAAGTAATTTGTTTGCTTAACCAAGAATTTTTAGCTGGACCGACCACGCCGCAGTTTTTGCTAAATATGGACCTAGTGATTGCCATCGATGTTTCAACAACCATGCCAACGAGCAACTTTAATGATGTAAGTATTGCATACTCGATTACTTTATTACTGCTACCGTATGCTAGATGCACAACGCGCTCATTAGAACAGCGTAAACAAAATTTATTTTAAGCGGATCTGTCTACAATATGAGTGATATTAGAATATATCGAAAAGAGCACTGCTCAAAGAAAAAATCAAATTGCAGGTGACCACATTTATCACATCGTTGGTAATCCCAGCGTACTTTGGTAGTATTGGACAAGGGAATCCTGGAGTAAGAATAGCGTTGGTTGTGGTGCCTGGAACGTCGGGAGTCGTCTTTCCTGCGGCCAAATTAAATACGATAGGCAACAAAGCTGCGTTGTTAGGGGCATTAAACAGCTTGAACGATTTCTGCGATGGCTCACCTGGACAAGCTCTCAATAGGTAAGAACTTTTCCTAACTTTCAAATATGAAATTTCAACCTTCCAAGTTGTGGTTGGCAATAAGTTTTTTGCGGAATGCCAAAGCTATTTAGTTCGATTTTTGCAACTCCATAGTACATGGGTTTACTTGAATGCATTTTCTTTGTAGGTTCTTCAACGACGTTACCGGCCCTGACTTTATGAACAATGGATATCGAACAAATATCAACAACCATCTCATTTTGTACATCACTGGCACATCAACGTAAGTGAAGCTCAACTAGCTTTTAAAATACCAACTTTTATATTTTAGCTTCGACGGTGGCAATGCGGCGGCAATTTCTTCGGCACAAAACATTCGAAGTCAAAACACCTACGGAATAATTACAATTGCTTACACACCAGGGCAGCCGGATGCTGATCCAAATGTGCTGAACAGCATTGCTGGTGGTCCCAACTGCGTCTTGGTTGCAAAGACTGTTGACGACCTCAATAGAAATGGCATCCCTTTTGTTCAACAAATTTTGCTGAGCGCTTCAACGTATGCTTTGCTAATTCATTGATAAACAATTAGTGTTGCTTCAATCTACCATATTTTCAGAACTGGAAAATACTGCTGACACTAGTGGAAGAGACTTCAGCGCATTATTTATAATTCTAGTCACATCTAGAAGTTGTGCAACGTGATTACAATGTGCCTTGATTTTGTGATATTTGATTATATTCTGGTGGCTATTGAAATCCGTTCAGCGTACTGTGACTTATTCTAGAACAATTTTGCCATCAATATTATAATTCGAATATGTTAAGGCGGCGAAATAAATACATGATGACTATCTAAATTGTAACTCAGCTAGATAAAAACACTGCGCAAAGGATGACTGGGGCTACAGAGGGACATTTCCGAACTCGGTTCTCACTCTTGTTGCCGGCCCTCTTAGCGTCATAGAAAGTGCAGAGTAACAATACTGTCAGCAAATTTCATCCCCAACTGACACATATATATGACCGCTCTAGATGTATTTGCACTAAAAGGTACCTAATTTTGTATATTCTGCGCTTAATGTAAAGTCTACAAAGAGGTTTTTGGTGAGAAATGCACGGTGCAGGCAAACTTTTCATTTGATAGTGGCCCTTACGAGGGCCGTTGGATTTTGATTTGCTAGTCGCCAGTGAGCTGGTGTTTAACCGCCGAAGCCGTACAGGGTGCGGCCCTGGCGTTTCAGCGCGTAGACGACATCCATGGCGGTGACGGTCTTTCGCTTGGCGTGCTCGCAGTAGGTGACGGCGTCACGGATGACGTTCTCAAGGAAGACCTTGAGGACACCGCGGGTCTCTTCGTAGATGAGGCCCGAGATACGCTTGACACCACCACGGCGAGCCAAACGGCGGATGGCGGGCTTGGTGATGCCCTGGATGTTATCGCGAAGAACCTTGCGATGACGCTTGGCGCCACCCTTTCCGAGACCCTTGCCTCCCTTACCACGGCCAGACATGTCGATTCGATGAAGTTAACGAACGCACGGAAATGCTAAACAGCAGACTGGATGATCGGGCAGAAGGCGGCGGATCGCGATTTATTCCGTTCGACGACGCGCGCGCCGATAGAAGGACCCCGGCGGGATTTCTCGCGCGCGATTAGTTGTTTACCCGATTCGCCCGGCGTCGTTGGAGCGGGAATCGGGCGGCGCGCGATTTTCCTATACTGAAAACAACATGCGCTTCGCAGAAACATATTTTAGACATACCTGTTCCGTGTTCAATTATTATGCTACAAAATGAAAAATCTTCAACAACAGCATGTCCGTGCAATTGCTACCAGCGCAATGTAGACTTATTAGACAAGAACCATATAATTTAGTGATGAGTTAAATCATTCGTCTACTCCATAATCAGTGAGAACACGGTGCATATTGTCCGTGTGGACGACGCTATTGCCACCCACGGTGATTGACATGTCTCGGTAATTTAGTGTACCGCCCACCGCGAGCGCTGTCATGAAGCGAGTGTATAGAACATGATTGACAGGTCACGCTGGGTGACAGCGCTGTCAATTGTTCACCTACGCGCATGAGTACTGATTGTTCCGCGCCGCGCTGCTCATACCAGTCTACAGTGTTACGGTCGTGTGTGAATGAGTAGGAGTACACGTATGAAGCAGTACAACCACTACGAACGTTGATGATAGAGCAAGCTTTTCATTTGATGGTGGCCCTAAAGAGGGCCGTTGGGTTAAAAGTAACAGACTCCAGGCGGCTGTTTACTTGGAGCTGGTGTACTTGGTCACGGCCTTGGTGCCTTCCGACACGGCGTGCTTGGCGAGCTCGCCGGGGAGGATGAGTCGGACGGCGGTCTGCACCTCGCGGCTGGAGATGGTGCTCTTCTTGTTGTACTGAGCAAGACGCGACGCCTCGGCGGCGATGCGCTCGAAGATGTCGTTCACGAACGAGTTCATGATCGACATGGCCTTCGAGCTGATGCCGGTGTCGGGGTGCACCTGCTTGAGCACACGGTAGATGTAGACCGAGTAAGACTCCTTCCTTCGTCGCCTCTTCTTCTTGTCGCCGGTGCGGCTCGCCTTCTGGGACTTGGCGGCCTTCTTGGCTCCCTTAGCGCTGGGCTTCGGCGGCATGGTGGGTTAGAAAGAGAGAGTTAGATGCGAAACAGAGGACACGGGCGAACCGATTCCAAGTGGTGGCGAGTCGGTGGACGGCGCTCGTATTTATGCGATCGCGTGGGGAGCGGAGCGCGCGCCCGTTTTCGTAAATAACGTTTCCCGCCAATTTTGCATCAACATAATTATGGGCACCAGTCTCCGATCGGAGGATTATTGATTTTATAGCCTCGTTATCAATGTTTTCAGCAATGCAGAGACAACCTTTTCAATCTCTGTCTCGATGGTGATAACTTGTAACAATGTTTATCGATAATCATTGATGATATTCACATGACAGAAATAAAAGCTGCTAATTAATGCAGGACACACAAGACGTTATGAGTGGGCGGGCAGTAGAGGCGAGATGGCGCCACCACCCCACAGGCAACAGGAACCAGAACGACAAATTTTCGCATTACACCAAGATGATGATTTATTGAAATGAGACAGAGAAGGTGAAATCCACACATACAGGCAAAAGTACGCGTTTGAGCGTTGGGGCGAAGGCAGCGTAGACTTGAAACTTGAAAACTTACATTTTCCCATAGCAAAATGTTCGTTTTAGCTTCTCACAATTTACAGGGAAAATGGAGGTTCGTTTGACTTTGGAAAGAGGTACGATTTAAAACTACGTTAGAAATTTGCTGTTTGCCACTCGTGCACTCCATGTCGGAGGTAACTTCACAATTCGCCGCCGAGTCGCCCGCTTCTGCAAGATACAACTTGCGCGCTCACTTGCCAGCGGGCGCACATAGACCGAGCATCATGTCCCAGTCGAGAGTGTTACTGCCGGCGGGATTTTCGATGCAGTTTGCTTCATTCGGCTGAACGATAACAAAGCCTGGCATGCACGTCCTTGTAATGCCCGATGTGAGAAAGTGTGGAGTTTGATCGTAAATGATTGGATTCGCGTTTGGGTCGTCTTCGGGATAGTCAGCGCATACTGCAATGATTATAAAATGACTCTCTGCTTCCACGTGCAACGCTTATTCACGCAGCAAATTGTGCGAATATGTATGGGGGAGCATGAAATTACCCTGTAACGTTAGCAAATCCTCAAATATGACGGCTTTTTGAATCTCCTCGTTGGCTAATGCTAATCTCGCAGAATTAATTTTGTTAATGAATGTTAAAAAACTGAAATAAGTGTTGCGCAGCCAAAGCCTTTCTTACAATATTGTTTTCACGTAATCACTTAAGTTCATGGGCGAATGAAATTTGAGGTCAAATAAGCGATGGCCAAAGGGCCACTGCTTTTGAAGACCAATCGAATACGCCATTAGGCTAAAAGTTTGTCGCACTGAAAATCAAGGGGCATGATGTCCTCGTCTCCCGGCGTTAAAATTATCTTTTTTGCGCGCTGCACTAATTATGTGAAATTCTTGTTTGCCCCATCTGGAATTTATTTCATAAAACTGTTGAGAATTGAGGCATTGAGTCTCAAACTCTGTGTTTTCGTCACCTCAATATTATATATAATTTGGTACTCAGATGAAATTTCCACTTTAAATCTCAATTCTCAATACTCAAATGTAGAGTCCAATTAAATAACTCCTAGTATAAAGAGGCATGAAGCGGTGCTCGCAACACTCCGATCAAATTTTTCTTATTTCGACGGCGGTTGAACGTCGCAGGTCGATCGGTCGGACGCACGCACGCTGCTTCACCGCGCAATTCATTTTTAATTTATGAACTTCAGTTTTGTGGGCTTTCTTTTCCTACATTAAAACAAAAAGTCGCTCGATTCCCGGAACTCTGTGATAGGGCAGTAATAAGAGGTTTGGCGGATCAATGTATTGTGAACACCGCTTGAGCAACTATTGTTTAGTAGGATTCAGAGGACTTCCTGACATCACAACCCCCAAGGTTCTAGAGAGGTCAAACAATTCAAATTACAGAATACTTTACAGTGACCTTACCAGCTTGGCACGTTCCAAACGCATCCGAAAATGTACCATCCGCCTGGCAAATGCGCTGCTCATTTCCCAACACTGCGAATCCGTCCATACAGGTCAAGATTGCAATGCTGCCTTCCAGACGCGTTGTTGGATTATAGACGATCACATCAGCGAATGGGTCCGTCGTCGTAAGTAATCCACATTCTGCAAAGTTGATTTCAATTATATGGATAAATAAGCCGAATGTAGTTTGATTTGATGAGGTCTTGAAACAAAATTAAGGTTTTTCTCAGCGGTGGACGAAGGGGTATGGGAGAGGGTGCTCTCACCCCCAAAACATCCGGCTTGTACCCTCAGCCATTAAACTGGTTCCCACCGCTGGTAGACACAATACTCATTTCTTTCTCCTTAATCAACGTACGTCTTTCACACGTTCCTAACGCTCCGCTCCATTGGCCATTGGCCAAACATACGATCCTTGGAGTGCCCTGCGCTACGAAACCATCGTTACACGTATATGTAGCCTCCGTTTCTTCAAAATGGGTGTCGGTATCCGGTGAGTATGACACAACACCATTGACAACATTCTGCGCAGGACATGCTGTAATGTAAAAGAAGCATTAGAATACGAACAGACCAAATATTTATAGTCAACTGGGCCCCTCTTCGCTTTTCACCCAGTTCGTGGAATCTGAGTTCTATAAGGCAAGCACCTCATTTCACCCATGCATGATCTCGTATGAAAGGTACGAGACGCAGCTAGTTGATACTCAGGGCCCTGTTTCATAATATTACTGAGTCCTGAGAATTGAAGCATTGAGTCTCAACTCTGCGTAGTCGTCATCAAATTATCATCATGGTGCAAAAATGCTCAGAGGAACTGGAACTCAAAATTTTCAGTTCTCATCAATTAACAGTTTATTGAAATAAGGAGCAGACTTCAGCGACATCGGTACTGTGATAAAACTACAAAAATACCAATTAGCTCTTCCAAGTTCATTGATTATAGAGTGTTTAATGGTTTTGTGCCGCTTTTGTCCAGAGAATCAAACAGTTGAACAGGTTATTTGAATGAAACTTCCTTCAATAACGGATAATTTAATTTGCATTGGTCTACAACGTTTACGTAACTCAATGTGCTTACATCATGCGCATAGCTTATCGAAAACAGGAGGAGAGCTCCACCGCGGAGGCAAATCCATTAATCTGGATTATATATATCCTTCCTCCCTTACAACTCCCCTAAATCATGTCCTACGTTTACATGACTAACAGTTTCCGGCAGAATTTATTTTGCGTTTAAATAGGTTTAGGGCACAATATCCTCGTACTTACAAATTTCCTCTGGACTGACAGTACGGACGCAACCATACGCTTGTAGCTTGTTTGAAGATGAGTGAAGAAGAACGAAAATCACGAAAGCAGAACGCAGATCACTCATGTTAACACAAAAGTGACTAAACAAACAAGGTGACGCGCGCTGGGGTTTCCCCTTCCTCCTGACCTCTTGACACTGCCGTTGATCCCATTTGGCTAAGCAGTCTGTGCGCCCATTCTTCTCAGTAGTCTCGCTAATCGCATCATACAACCTAAATTAATTACTACTACGGAAATAAATTAACCACCGTCATAGACTAGATTTGATTTTTGCTCTGCTGATGTTTGTTCTCGTTCTCTAGGTTGTCTTATGAACGGAAGATGAATAGGGGAAAAATAATCTTTACAACAGAAAAAACAGAGCGGAGTTGAATGAGTATCGTTTCTGGAGCGAGGAACGAAAGAGGAATGAAAAATAGCAATCGTTGTTCTTCTTCGATTCTGAGTTTATTCCAGAGGTCAAACTCCGATTCCGTTCCCTGGCGTGAGAAGTGTTTCGATCCCTACTTCCGCTCCATGGGAACGTCCATGTGTATCGTTTTAAACTCATAACATAAATGCGTCGGATTATTCATTTCCGGTGAACTGTGATGCCTCGTAAGTTGGTTGTTCGTCACAGAAAATTTTGACACAACTTTGCACTCTTCTTATTGTCATGTCAGCCAACTAGCTTCAATGATAGAACGTTACAATACATTTATGATCAACGCTATGTTTCGGAGAATGTCATAGTATTTCTTGACCACTAAGAAATGAGTCCTCTTATTCAGAGGTGATAAAAGCCACTTAAAGAGTGCTGATCTGTTCTTTAGGTTATTCATGTGTTTTGGCCTCTATTATTCAGACGGCCGTGCCCATGCTTCCTCGATAATCCGGAATGAGTAACTCCGGCAGCGCGACTATCGTCATTATCAGAACACGCCATATACCTATATCGAACGGTTATTACAATGATGCAATATTAGATATTATCCAAGAAACAATATAAACAAAGAAATAAACTCAGATCAGCAGCTAAGTAAAATTGAATGCAACAAAATTTCCAACAAAAGCAGTTGACATCAGTATACGAAATAGTATTACCGACAACCTCTCTGATTTTCCCAAATTGCAAATACGTCATCGTTAGCATTCAACAACATGGAATAACCAATAAGCATGCAAGCTTACGACTGGTTCGCTAGTTTAAAATGAAATAATTGCAGGGCACTATTTAACCAGTCTTGTAAATTGAAATCTCTTTCATTTGTACAAGTTCATTACAGTCCGAATGTTCAGTATGAAGCAAGCGATTAATATGGTAGCGCATACCACGCAATATAATAACAGTCATATTCATTGAACATCTCTGCGTTATCTCAACTATCTACATTTTGCTGCAGTTTCGACTGATTAGGAAGAGTAGCTTATTGCCATTGTTTCTTGAGAGCTTCAAAGTAGCGCTGCTTAATTTGCTCCGCTTCAATCATCGTACTTTGTCGAACAAATCTCGTCTGTCGCATCGGTGCTATCTTACTATCGCGGTGATAGCCGACCAGGGTGATAGCAGCTCGCCTGATATGTTTACTGTGGGAGAAGATCACAGCGCAGAATGTGAAGGTGCTTATAGGAATGGCGAATCCAATCAATTCTCTGTTCCGTGCAATGAATATGATCTTTTGAGCAATGGGTTCAGTAAGCGGCGCGTTATCAGGAAGATCATTTAGCAATATGATGTCGGCTATGAGAACGGCGGTGTAGAGAAAGCAGCTGCACACACAGATTGGAATCATCAGCTTCGTCGTAGTCACGTTCTCCTTCAGCTGATAGCGCATGCTCAGCAACTTCAGCGCGCTGTTGAATATGTGGCGATTCTAAAGATAGCTTGAAGCTAATCGCCCAAAGCTCACGCCTCGCGCTGCCGCATTGCGCCTCGCTCATAAGCCTGTTGTATGCTGAGCATTGACAAATTGAATCTTTCTTCTACTTGAGTAGCAATTTTGTATGAGTATAAAGTCTGGACGAATACATAAAACTGAGGCTCGGTTCCTTGATTCTCAACTCTCAACAGTTTTATGAAATAGGCCTCTCTTGCTGCTTACCACTTTTCGCTTGTTGACTTCGACCAATGTCACAAAGGCGATAAGGCCTACGATCTGAGCAATCAGCATAAACGCCATAACGCCTTGACTTGCTCGGGGGCGCACGACTGAGCTCTGGCAGTAAGGATAGCGCGTATCCACGTCTCCGTGAAAAGGTAAAGCCGGCATCGACACCAACCACTGAAATAATTTTACAGACTGAGATCGAAAAAGTTTACTTTTTTTGCTTGAACCTACCTGTGTCACGCACAGTAAAACCCCAAGCCTTCTGCCTCCATTGCTTTCGTAAGTTTTATACTGAACTGTAGCGCAAATACGTTCAATCGCCAGAAAAATTAGACTCGTCGCGACAGTAAATGCTCCAAAGCTGCTCATTCCTTGCAATCGAGTGCACGACCTCCCTGTCAGAGCAACTTTTTCACACAACTGATCGATCGATTTGCTCGATACCACTGTCGTCACATGATAAACGGCGACAGTCATTATGCCGACATTCGCAATTATATGCGAAACGGAAATATTGACGAGTATTAGACGAATATTTCGGTGAAGAGCGCTTGCCCGTATAATTGCTAGGCATAGCGCTAGTGCTGGCAGTACTGCGGCAGAGGATATGATACATTGAGTACCGTACACCTTTACTAGAAAGCCGTCCGCGTAAAGTTCTTGAACAGCAGTGCACAGAATGCTAGTTTCATTCGTCATATTTAATTACAGGGAAGAAGTTCTCGTTCTACACTTGTCCAGCACCGAGAAAAATAAACAGTCGTCACTCTAAGAGATGACAAATTTTGAAATAATCAGAAAATGTCGCTCCCATATACTTATGAACCAAAATGGCTACAATCCGCTGAGCGTCCTCCGAACAAAGATTACGCGCTGCATTAAATCTTCAGCGTCGTTAGTACTTTTCAAATTAAGCCACCCGGATCAATTTATAATCTTCGAACATTATTGAATATGAATGACCGAGCGATAATTAAATATGAAGAACTTGATGTATAATACTGTCAAATAATTCCCTTCAAAGTTCTCCGCTTTGTCAAGGCTTTGGGCGGATGATATTATATAGTAATGGATAAGTCGTCAATGAATCGCGGCCTTAATTAGACGAAGTTCCTATTCATTTTAATATTCTTCTGTCGACGGTAGAGTTCAAACAGAGCGCAAAAAACAGTGCAATTCTAAAGAACTTTCCAATCTTATTCGTGGACAGTTCCGATGTGATTAACAACTGCGCAAGATTCTTACGTTGACGAAATGCAATAATCAAAGGCAGTGACTACATTCCGAACATATTGTTCAGAGAATAACAACTATTTAATGTTAGGAAACGATTTTCGGTTTTAATCTGAATTATGAAACACTAAAAAACTGAATCGATCCCGCAATAACAGACATTGAGCAAACTTGTAGCGTATAATGATCTCTGATAGTCATCGACGCGATTAGTTTAAGAATTCTTCTGTGGAATTTTGACGGTGACGGTTTTAATTTCGCAGTACTCGCGAATACCTTCTTCGGCGCTGAAAGAGCATGGTTAAGAGGTAACTGCGGTGCCAGGCAAAGATTCCTTACTATTCTCGACCCATGCCCGACTCTTTGCAGCCTCCAAATGGTGCTTGCGTTCGAAACACATGATGGCAGTTGATCCACACTATGCCCGACTTGATGCTGTTCGCTATCGTCAGTGCTTTGTTAATATCTTTGGTGAACACGGAAGCAGCAAGTGCAAAGTTTGAATCATTCGCTCGTTGAATAACCTAAAATGATTTATTATTAGGCGCTATAACATCGAGTATTCATGAATGTACTGTGGCCTGAGATGAAACGAAAGAACTGAGAAAAAATTGAACGTTGCTCCCTATAAATCAAGGTCTGTTAAGCTAACTTGAAAGGGATTTCATTTCACCATCCCCATTGAAAGGGAACTCTAGTCATCTCTACGTTTGGACAATGTAATTTAGCCCGTCATTTGCCGCACACGAAAAGTAGGCCTCAAATTGTATCAATATATATCTTTATAACTACCACAGAGCAGCCTTGTCGTTGATGGCTTATAACAATTTACAGCATACTCTCCATGGACATAATAGAGTTTCCCAAAAATGATATGCTCGTTGACCTCTTCGACGGAACGGAACTTCATGATCTGCTGCACAGGTCCGAAGATCTCCTCGCGAGCGATGCGCATGTGGTCGGTGACGTCGGCAAAAACAGTTGGCTCGATGAAGAAGCCCTTACCTTCTTTGCTTCCTCCCCCTGCCACCAATCGCGCGCCTTCACCTTTCCCGCTTTCAATCAGCTCCAGAATTTTCTTATGTTGAATGGCGTCGATCTAAATAATACAAATGTTGCATTGAGGAACTTAAAAATAGTAGGTATCGTTTATAATAATCACTTTTGATCAGTACCCGTCAGTTTGATCGCCATAAGTGACTGATCAGAAAACAAGCTTTGCAAGTAATGTAAAATATAAACCGCTCGGCCGACTATCGCGATGCCTAACTAACCGATTGTTTTCTGATATCACCACATGCGCGGCTTTCACTTCCTTCATTTCACTGCACATCATTTCTCTCCTATTATTTTATTTTCAGCAATAAAGCAGACGCATATCAGTTTCTATTGTCAACCACGAATGCTTGCAAAAAAGAAATGGAAAACGAATACATACTGGACACTATTTGTCGCGGCTTGCGCTTCACGGTACTCGAGTCATAGCAGTTGTAAAATGTTCCAAATGGGCCCATAAATGAGCGCATTTATAGAGTACTAGAGAGGCTACACGATCTTTCGCTGTCCATTATTGTACACCACCTTGAGCTGACATGAAAGTTGTAGTTTCAAACATTTACCTGCGGCCCGTTTTCGGTCTTGGGATTGAAAGGATCGCCGACGATTTTCTCATTGGCACGTTGGGCTGCCTTGGCGACGAATTCATCGTAGATGTCCTCCTGCACAAAACAGCGCGATGCCGCCGAGCACGCCTGGCCCGAGTTGAAGAACAGCGCAAAGTGCGCCATCTTCACTGCGTGGTCAACTGCAAATACATTGATATAATAAATTAGTACGAGTATCAAGTTGCACTCTAAAGTGCTTTCCCATCGCTGACGGTATCATAGTATTTGAACCTTTTGCCATTCTCGTCACCGCAAAATTTTCGTTAATATCTCTTTGAAATCCAATTACTATCTGAACATTTTATATCTATTGAAATTTTCTGCCAACCTCGGGACTGATAAATAAAGCTGTTGTAATTACGATAGCGGGATGCGCTACGAATTGTGACGCACGCGTGGCAAAACTTCCCGTGAATATCTCAACTGACCATTCACTGCGCTTCCCAAAATCACCATTGAAAAAGTTACAACTACAAAGTATTGTAAAAAAGATCAAGCCCAAAATTTATGACACTTCATTATCATTTTCAATCTTTTCGTCCTCTTTTTATTGCAGCAAAATTATCATGAAAAGAAGCGCTTCATTAGAGATTACTGATATTTTCGGCAGCGTGCGAGCACACTTACCGTTGGCATCAGAAAAGACGATACAAGGTGATTTGCCACCAAGCTCCAACGTGACCTTTTTGAGGTTGGAGTCGGCTGACGCTTTCATGATCAGACGACCAACATCTGTGCTTCCGGTAAAACTGATCTTGTCGACGTCCATGTGATTAGCCAAAGCCGCTCCAGCGGTCGCTCCCAAGCCTGAACAAGGCGAAACTTGATGATCAAAACATACTTATTCAAGATATCCATTTTGGTCACTTTTCTGATCTTGTTCGCAAAACGGTTCACTCATCGAGAAAATTCACATTTAAATGTATTTTTCATGCCATCGTACATTCTCTTTACACTTATCAGAAAACGCGCTTAGCGAAATGAAGTGTCCAGCGTGCGTCGTTAGATGAAATCACTTCAAGTTTCGAGTAAAATTATTCTAAGCCACGTTCAAGTTGATGTTTAGTTAAAAACACGTTACATTTATGTTTATTGATTGAATTAGGCGGCAGATTGGACTACAGTCAGGTGTGCAATATGTGCAATATTAACCTGACATGCTATATGTTCACTCGTCCCATATTCTTCTTCAAATATCAGCGCTCACTCTGTATCACTACATAAAGTCAACGCTTGGATTCTTATTTCAGTGAGCAGCACTATTCTTACCGGTAACAACGTTGACAACTCCAGACGGGATGCCGGCGGAAGCGCAAATGGAAGCAAAATGTAGCGCCGTTAGTGGAGTTTGCTCCGCCGGCTTGATTACGACCGTGCAGCCGGCTGCCAACGCTGATCCAACCTTCACAGCCAGCAACACCAACGGGAAATTCCACTGAATATTTCAGCTATATTTTTCCGTTCTTCTATTCAGACGCAAGCTGGGCTAGCGGGGGTGATACCACCTCTTCAGACGGGGTGCTCTGTTGAACCTCCCCGACTGAGGGGGCGGCAGACATTTTTTAAAGCATAAGGAAGAGATGATTTTTCGAGCAAGGATTTATCAGGTGAACGGGAATTTGAGTTCACGCTGCACTTTGTAAAAAGCAAGGTCGAAAGCGATATATTTGTGTTGGGGTGTTGAAACCCCAGAGTCCCGGTGGCGTATATAATACTCTGCCCGTGTAATCCTCTGCCCGGCAGACTATTACACGTGTAATACTCTGCCGGGCAGAGAATTATACGTGTAATAGTCTGCCCAGCATGTAATACTCTGCCCTTACATTCTTAACGTACATTTGCCTCACATGATGTACAAATCGCACATATACTAATAAGCTGTGCTTTTAATGCCGTAATATGAATAGGACACAGTTTCCGTCGAAAACACGGCTTAATTGACTAAGCCGACATTTTAACTTTTAGAATATAGAATAATGCGCTGAGCAGGAGTATGTTTTTCGTTCTCAAGCACGGCTCACTGTTATCATTCTCAAACATTTACGGCGAAGATCGCGAGCCTCAGAGAAAAAATCCTCATATATTTCCAGGCCCCAAATTCCCCA
>NIUQ01001826.1:0-26702 GCA_002796945.1 Plectus sambesii
TGTGCGAGGCGACCTGTCTCGCAACGGGCGACCCTCACTACGTCACCTTCGACGGTAGCGCGTACTCTTTCGAAGGCCGCTGCACGTACGTGCTAGCGCAACACAAGGACGGCAACGGCGCGAGCCATTTCGAAGTTCAAGCTCAGAACATTCCTTGCGGGTCGTCGGGTGTCACCTGCACCAAGCAGGTCGATGTCTTCATCTATGAACCCACTCACTTGCACCTTAGCCTTCTTCGAGGTCGCGACCTCCTCGTCAACGATACCCCTACTGTAAGCTTTATATTCTTACACTGACTAACGCTTTTGGTGACAATATTCCAGGCACTACCTTACGAGCTGGACTACGCCGGCGTGCGGGCATATCAAGTCGGTCAGTGGCTGACTTTGACAACCAAGCTCGGCATGAGAATAATGTGGGATGGCGCCACTCGCGTTCAAGTAGGATTTTTTTGGCGCAGTCATGCAATTCAAAGCGTGTAAATTGTAGATCACAGTGCGACCGAACCTGAAGCACCAGCTGAACGGTCTGTGCGGCAGTTACAACGGCCGCAGCGCGGACGATATGACGACACCTTCGGGAGACGTGGAGCAGGAGCCGTACGCCTTCGCGTCTTCGTGGCGCACTGAGCCATCGTGCCAGGACTACGGAGACGGTGGGGCGCCAGTTAACGGATCGTGCGATCGGAATCGCCATCGACGCGCCTGGGCCGAACGATCTTGCCGAGTCATCAGCCATTCGGCAATGTTCCAACGCTGTCGTGACGAGATCGGTAACGAGGCGACTCAACGCTACCACGAGTGGTGCCAAGAGGACTCGTGCGCGTGTGACTCGGGTGGCGACTGTGAGTGTCTCTGCACCGCCATCTCCGCCTTCGCCGACCAGTGCAGCCGCGCCGGCATCGCCGTCCGTTGGCGCTCGCAGGACCTTTGCCGTAAGTCTTTTATACCATTTTCTCTTTAAATGGAACAGTTTTCGAATTAGAAATATCATTTGCATATTATAAGGAAGCATTTCTAATCGAACAGAACATTATCCAAAGCAATTCTAAATTTTCCAGAGTAGAATACTAATTCAATACGAGTTAAAAAGTATTCAATACAGCAGTTGTCGAAATCGCAGTGCGAATGATAGAGAAATGTGGAATATTTAAAAAAGACATTGCTTTCTTCAGCTATGCAATGCGAAAACGGACAAATATACACGGCGTGCGGCTCGGCGTGCCCACAAACGTGCTCGGCCCTGGCCGGCCCCAAAGACGACTTCTGTTCGACAGAGTGCGTCGAAGGCTGTTTCTGTCCCGAAGGAATGGCGTTGCATGAGAACCAATGCGTGCCCCAATCCGACTGTCCTTGCCACCACGACAACCGCGAGTTCCAGCCCGGAAGCTTCCTCAAGAAATTCTGTCAAGACTGGTAAATCACTTTTTACTTTACGAACGTTTTGACCGGGCAAGAAACGCCAGAATTATAACTAAACTTGACAAAAATTATTGACTTGCGTTTTTCAGTAGTCCTTTGGGATATCTTATTTACCATATAATCTCTCGTGGCTCGTGCTTTTAATAATGGCTACCGGCGCCGCGAGCTCTTGTATGCCGCTACAATCTAATTATCGTCGGTTACTTTTGCATGAGATGGCTCTTCGGAGTAGCATACTCAGATGCATATGCGATTTTTATGT
Source organism: Plectus sambesii (assembly GCA_002796945.1). Taxonomy (NCBI): domain Eukaryota; kingdom Metazoa; phylum Nematoda; class Chromadorea; order Plectida; family Plectidae; genus Plectus; species Plectus sambesii. Next base: position 1,684 of record NIUQ01001826.1, read on the forward strand.
TTATTATGCGCAGTATTAGAATAGAATGAACAGTCACGATCGTTGGCGCACATAATAATGAATGATTAATTTTTGGCTGTATTGAGATTGTGCTTTGATAATTCAGCCTGTGCTTGAACGGAACTTGGGACTGTCATGGTGCGATGTGCGCGAATGAAACGACGTGCAACCCCGAGGAGTTCCGATGCCTCAGCGATGCGCGCTGCGTGCCAAAGTCCTGGGTATGCGATAAAACCGCTGATTGCCAGGACGGCTCCGACGAGACCAACTGCGGTACGCTACTTTTCATTAGTTCTTTTTAAATTTTGGTGACCACATTGACAGAATATCGTATACTGGGATGAGATGAACTGGCTCTTTTAAAAAGAAGAAACAATAATTATCGCATCGCAAATGACGAAAAACATAAAATGTAAAATGTCGCGAGTTATCCGAAGCCCTTGTAAAACATATTTCATGGCCGTATTCACCAATAGGAATGGTTTTATTTTTGTAACGATGCGCGAACGTGTACGGTATCCTTACTAGGCCGCGCTCCAGTTTGCATATATTGACTGTTTCCACAGTAGTTTCTTTCAGTTCATACCTGCCCACCAACGGAGATGCAGTGCACAGATGGCAGCTGCATTCCAAAGCACTTCAAGTGCGATGGTACGCCGGACTGCAGTGACGGACTGGACGAATCTCACTGCCGTACGAAGCACAATTACTTTCTCTTATCTCATCATATTCATATTACCTGTTGTATTCAGCTATGCCAGAGTGCGCCGCCGACGAGTATACTTGCAAATCCGGCAGCTGCCTTCCCTTCCGCTTCCGCTGCGACGGCAGCCTCGACTGCGGTCCCGGCGACGATTCGGATGAGAACGACTGCGAGCCGTGCGCCCACAACATCCGATACTTCCGCTGCGGCTCCGCCAGCACCGGCCAGTGTCTTCCGATCTCGCTCAAGTGCGACGGCCACAACGACTGCGGCGACATGAGCGACGAGACCAATTGCAGTACGGACACTTTTCGTGCCATTTTTCGGTCGTTTCGATGCTGATGTTGAAACTTTCAGCTTGCACCTGTGTCGGTCAGTACACATGCGGCAACTGCGAGTGTTTGAGCCCATTGAAAAGATGCGACGGAGTGGTTGATTGCGACACGGATGAGAAAGACTGCGGCTGCGCTGCCGGCCAGTTCGCTTGCAACAACGGCACGTGCATCGAGCGATCGCAGCTGTGCGACGGAGTGGCCGAGTGCTCCGAAAGCGAGGATGAAAAGTTCCCTCTCTGCGCCACCACCCCCGCGCCGTCCACTACGCCGTCCACAAACGTGTCGCACGCAGTGACATGCGGACCGAATTTCATGGTTTGCGATGATGGAACGTGCGTGCATGGCGCCCGCTGCGACAGCGTGGTCAACTGCGCCGACGCTTCGGACGAAAAGAACTGTCTCAGCACCGTGCGACCGTGCACCGAGAACGAATTCTCGTGCTCTGACGGCCATTGCATTTCCTTCGACGACGTCTGCGACAATGTGCGCGACTGCGCCGACGGCTCCGACGAGCGCAATTGCGCCCTAAGTACGTTTCAAACTATTTCATTATCGCTTTAATTAGGACACTTTCCAATTTCAGAGGATTTCTTTATAAATCGAATCAATATGCTAAATCTTTCTGTTAACTGTAATAACATTTCCCTTATACCAGGCACAACGTGTCGTCTAAACGATGATCATTAATTTCTAGCGACGGGAACTGTATGCAAGACAGGCGAATTCACCTGCAAGCACATCTTCCAGTGCTTGAGCAGCATGCATTTCGTGTGCGACGGAGACGTAGACTGCGCCGACGGAACTGACGAACAGAAATGCGTATCCACAAGTCGCCCATGGACGACAATCGCGCCGTCCGTTACAATCCCACCACCGCAACGTTCGCCGGTTGACTGCGTGTACAAGATTACTCCTCGCGACTTCACGCCGGATACCGTACGTGAATTCGAAGGAAATGTCAAGGGAGAGGTCACACCTGACGGTGCCTTCACCATCACCTTCCCCAATGATCGCACTCTTACTGCTGTTGAAGTGAAAACACCCAGCCCATCGAAGATAACAGTGCAGCCTCTGGATGCGAGTCAACAGCCCCTTCCTCTTCCGGTTTGTCAGATATCATTGAGTATATTATCCCTCGATCAAGCATTCGCTCTCGTTTCAGAACAAACTGTTCGAAGGAACTCCGTCTTCAAATGCGACTGAGCTGCCTGAACCGGTTGAAGAAGTTCGTTCCGTGAAACTGACCGATGAATCGGGCGCTCCGCTAAAACCAGAAAACGTTTTGGAAATAACAGTTTTTGCCTGTGAGTCAGCGCCATCCAGCACAACTCCAAGTTAGTTTTCTTTACGATAGTTTACAGTGAGAATTAAATATCGTGCACTTCGGGTTAGGACGTACTTATTGTATTAAGAATGTATCACCTCAAGTATACGATACAAATCGTAAGCTGTTAGTAAGTTGAGCAATTCAGGAGGTAATTACGAGATACTATTTTACTCCGCAAACCCACTGCATGACCAGCCCATAATAATCATATATCTATACGATTCGATTTATGACGATAGAAAAGCAAAAGAGGATGCATTTGCCTAAAAATACCCAAAGATCATTAAATAACTTTCAACCACTTCTCTTATTAGACATAAAATAGGATTCCACGAAGCGTGTTCCAAAAAATCGAGTACTTGCAGGTGGCACGCCTACGACTACGCAACCGCCGCGTCAATGCTTGCCTGGTTTCGCGCAGTGCTCGGACAGCCAGCAATGCATTCCCGTCGAATTCATCTGCGACAATCAAATGGACTGTCGTGACCACACGGATGAAGCTCCCGACTGCACCGTTCCGCCCACACAACCGCCGCGACCCTGCGAATACTATCTGACCAAATGGGACGCGCGCAATCCAAGCGGACGAAAAGACTGGCCAGAAGGCACTTTCATCACTTTCACCGACAAGGACGTCGTCACGTACACCTTTGCTCAGCCGACCGGTGTCAGCCAGATCGTGGTCGTTGCCACCGCCGACACCCTCACTAAAGTGAGCATGTTCGACGAGAAAGACGAACTGCGCGGCCCGCCTCAAGTTGTGCGCTTCGACTGGTACAACTACTACCACACTTTCCCCGAAGTCGTTGCTCATGTGAAGAAAATCGTGCTCGAACCAGCAGGCCCAGCTAATGAAGGAGAAGAACCAGCGCTGCTTTTCAACATGGTGACTGCGTGTGCGGAGGTGCGCACGACGCTCGCTCCGGGCGCCAGCACCGTTGCACCCACCACAGTTCCACCCGAGGGCTGTAGCGAGTTCATTTGCAAACAGGAGGCGCAATGCCTTCCACAGAACAAAGTGTGCAACGGTCAGTTCGACTGCGCCGATCACACTGACGAAGATGACTGCGCACCTGTGACTACCCCAGCGCCACCCGGCACGCTCAAGCCCCCAGTCGATTGCGTCTTTAAAATCACGGGCACTCTGCTCTCCGACATGAAGACTCATTTGTTCGACGGCGCTCAGATTTCCGCAACTCCCGAAGGACAAGTTCAAATTGCTTTCGATCAGCCGAGAAAGCTGACGCAAGTGATTGTCACCGCCAAGACTGACGCGCAACTGACCATCCAAACTCTCGACAGCGACAACATGCCCATCACGGTACGCTACAGCAGTACAGGCGCGAAGTTGAGCGATCGGGGGGAGTGTTGCAAAAACTGGAATGAGGGAAATTTATAGGTTGGGTAACTAGAGTCCCGTTCCTCCTTAGCTTCATCCCACCACACTATTCCAAGCAGTACATGCAATAATCTTGTTTTAGCATACCACTGTCACTGCGCCCAAAGACGAGCCGGTCAGCAAGAAAATCATTCCGGTCGCCGGTGACGTTCACTTGGCTGTCGTTAACTCAATCGTGCCGTCCGATCTGAGCGAGATCGAGTTCATTGCTTGTACCGAGCCGGTGCCGATAACTACAACTCTTCCTCCATCGACTACCACCGTCAAACACATCGACTGCATGTTCAGAGTTGAAGAGGACGATTGGACTGTGCCGAGCAAGCAGTTCGAAGAAGGAGAAGCGACCATTCCCGACAACAAAACTGTCGAGTTCACTTTCAAAGAACCCCGCCCCGTTGGCTCAGTGACCGTTGAGACGAAAGAACCCACAGACGTTACCGTAATCTTTACGGGAGCTGATGGAAAGGAACAAGTCGAGGTTTGTGGCAAATTGCTTCTTAATTTTGATCTAATATTGACAAAATGATTTCAGGTGAAGACTACCGAGCCGAACAAGCCTGTGTTCTTTGATGAACCGAAAAAGGATATCATCTCCGTCGAAGTCGTCGTTCCCAGCAACGGTACTACCGACTTGAAAGTGGTCGAAGTCAACGCATGCGAGAAACGTTCGTACTTTACCCTGTCAAACATAAGGCAACTGTATTATTACAGCGGTAACGAACGCTCCGAGCTTCACGCTGCCGGGCGGAGTACCAGGCTCAGTCGGCCCCACTCGGCCGATTCCTTCTGGTCAAACGCCGCCAGCATACTCTCGCATGACAACTCCAGTCCCAACAACGCCAGAGACAGTATCCGACTGCGTAAATGCTCTGGACTCTGACCAGCTAGGCCACTTGACCAACCAACGCATTCCCGTCAGCACCGGCGTTGAGGCGTACGGTCGACCGAATTTCGTCATCTTCCTGCTCGCTCAGCCGACTCCCGTTTACGGCGCGTCGTTCACGACCGACGTGCCTACGCGAGTGGATGTTTCCTACCACGCGGCCACGGGAGCGCCCATGAAGACCAAGACTGGCTTCCGCAGCGAGGGTTCGACCGGCGGGATCGTCGCATTCCCCACTCCAATCACCGCTCAGATCGTCACTATCTCCTTGTTGACTGAAGGAGCTAATTTCACCGCGATCGAGCTGCTGACTTGCCAAGGTATTTTTTAAATGGCGATTATAGTCTGCCTCATAGATATTGACTGATTAATCGTGCGGCGCGCCACACTTTGAATAGTCAATAATAATATACAAGTTGCGCGCTGTGGGCGTGGCACAGTTACGAATGGGCCACTCGGAATGATTTTTCTTCTAACTTGGAATGGCTTTTAATCCCAAAATGAACACCGCGTCACATTCGGGCATTTTCTGAAAAGAATAAAAAAGCGCCATGAAACCATTGTTCGCAACTAAATTGTAAGGGCTACAGCGCGACCCAGATTTGACTGATTATGTGAGTAACGCGCATGCAAAGACAATTATTTTTCAGCGCCAACAACCGTCCCAATGCCGTCAACACCCACACCGCAGTGTTTGATGGAGTTTAATGCTGCCGACTTGACGACGGGCAAAAAGGAGCTTCCAGAAGGTGTCACAGCGGAAGTAACGAGTACGGGAGCGATCTTGTACACTTTCCCCGAGCCTCGCAGCGTGCCCGAGATCGTCTTCAAGAACGCCGACAATAGCGCCCCGCTGCAAGCTACCTTCGTCCAGCCAGATGGAACCAAATCTCAACCAATCCCTCTCACTAAATCAGTGCTTGAGTCTCTGGTAATCGAAGCCAAGCAACCAAATGTCGGCTCAGTGCTCATCGAGCGCACCGATTCCAAGCCAATCACTCCCGACGACTTGGATCGCATCGTTGTAATCAGCTGCCTGCATCAGGGTCAGTTCTTCTTCCACATAGTGGATTACAAAACTTGACACTAAGTATAATTGCAGAATCTACTACACCAGGGCTAACGACGCCTTCACCAAAGGACTGTATCTACAAAATCAAGAGCGATGATGTTCCCGATAAAGCGCCAGAGCAGCCCAAAGACATTAAAGAGTTTGAAGATGTGAAGGCAATTTACAACCCCGACGGCACCATCACGTACGAGTTCAAGGAGCCCAGGACGCTGCACTCGGTTATTTCTAAGACGCCGAGCACACTGGTCATTGTACCAGTGAACGCCGACGGTACCGAAGAATCACCAGTGAAACTCCCCGCAGAGAACGACGAACGAACTGAAACTCCAATCAATGCTGACCATATCACCAAAGTGATCGTAAAGAAAGAAGACAATACGCCACTGACGCCAGGCGACGTTGGCGAAATCGAAGTCATCGCTTGCAAACCCCAAACAACGCCTTCCACCGGTTGCATCTTCAAGATGACAAGTGACGATATCCCAGAACAGCGACCGACCGAACCGACGGAAACAAAAACGCTCGATGGTGGAGTTACGGTTACACAAAATCCAGACGGCTCTCTGACGTTCGAGTTCCCTGAACCACGAGAACTTCATTCTATCGTGGCAGAAAACCCAGCTGGTTTGGTTGCTACACCAGTGAATGTTGATGGCGTCAGCCAGACTCTGATTCAAGTGCAACCCAGTTTGGATGAGGTAGCTGAGACGCCAGTCAACGTTCCTCAAGTGACCAAGGTTGTCATCACCAAGTCGGATGGAACGCCCATCACTCGCAAAGATATTGTCTCAATTTCCATCATTGCCTGTCTGCACAAAGGACCTGGCTGCATCTACAAGATGACCAGCAACGACGTCCCTGAGCAACTTCCAACTCAGTCAACACCAAAAACACATCACGACGGAGTGAAAGTTTCGTATTTGCCAGATGGATTGATCACCTTCGAGTTCCCCGAACCTCGACAAGTCCACTCCATCATCGCCGAGAATCCAGCTGCTCTTGTCGCCCAGCTTGTCGACAGTGTTGGATCGAGACGAATCCCAATTAATGTGCCCGCAAGCCCAGAGGAAAGCGCCGAAACTCCAGTGAACGTTCCGCGAGTCACAATGGTTACCATCGCGAAAGCCGACGGTACACCAATCACTCGAAGTGATATCGTAGCAATCGAAGTGATCGCTTGCTTGCCTCATCCGACCAGCGACCAGCCAAGCAAACCCAATGTTTGCATCTACCCAATGACCGGCGATGATTTGCCGAAGCAACTGCCAACAGCGCCAACCGAAACGAAAACATACAGAGATGGAGTAACGACGACCTATGGCACCGATGGAACAATTTCGTACGTCTTCGACGAGCCACGCAACATACCTTTTATCGTCGCGCAAAATCCAACACCACTCACTGCAACGCTAGTCGACGCTCAGGGCACAAATGTGAAAGTGGTCAACATTCCAAACAGCCCCGAAGAAGCAGCTGAAACGCCAGTCAATGTGCCGAACGTGACCAAGGTTGTTATCGGAAAGCCTGACGGCACTCCGGTCACGGCGCAAGACATCGACACGATTGAAGTGATCGCTTGTTTGCATCCAGGTCATCCGGAAAATACTTGCATTTACGAGATGAGAAGCGACGATGTGCCTACCGAGCCGCTGAAAGAAACAAAAGAGACGAAAACATTCAACGATGGCGTCACAACAAGTTTCAATCCGGATGGGTCGTTCACGTTCAATTTCCCAACGCCGCGTTTCATCGACTCGATTATCGCCGAGAACGCAGCCGACTTAATCGCGACGACCGTCACAGCGGACGGAGTTAATAAAACCACTGTCAAAGTGCCCGCTAGTCTTGAAGAGATGGCCGAAACACCAGTCAACGTCCCTCAGATTTCAAAGGTCATCATCTCAAAACTTGACGGCACTCCGGTCTCCCGCACGGATATAGTCGCCTTGGATGTCATCGCTTGCTTGCACAAGCCCGGTGAAGCGCAACCAACGACCAACTGTTTGTTCGAAATGACCGAAAAAGATATGAAGAACGGACGGATCGTCTTCGAAGGAGGCGTCGAAGCTACGCTCAAGCCCGACCAGGGCGTGATCGAATACACCTTCCCAACTCCGCGCACAGTGAAAGAAGTCGTCGCGCAAGCGACTGAAAACCGACCAGTCCAACTGATAGTTACGCCGGTGCGACTCGATGGGAAGCAGAGCGAGCCGCTCGTTTTTGCACTGAGCGGCGAAGACGAAGCTCAAAGCCTACCTATCGACCAGGAAGACATTTCGAAAATAGTCATTGCCAAACAGGATGGATCGCCATTGAAGCCGGAAGATTTGAAGAGCTTCAACGTAGCTGCTTGTCAGCATTTCACGACATTGGTACCAAGCAGCACAGTGGTGGTGAGAGTTACAACGCCGTCGGCGACCGTCGTCATCGGCTCGACAACACCAAGCCCACAGGCCATCTCCACTCGCATCAGCTACACTACACTGGCTGCCACTCGTTCTCCTCTAGCAACGGGCACTCCCCCTGCTGCCGCTCCAGCTCAAACAACTACGTCAGTCCTCGACTGCATCTACGCCGCCACCCCTGAAAAATTGGCCGACGGTAAACCCGTTCCGTTTGAAGGTGGTACTACAGTCGAGCTGAATCCAAAGGGAGAAATTGAGTACAAATTCCCGGAGCCGCGCCCGCTTAATGAAATCAAGATTGAAACCACCGAGCCACTTCAAGTAGTGGTCGAGTTTCCGAACGGTACTCTCAGCCAACCGATACCACTTACGCCCAAGACCCCCGAGCCCAACCAGCCACAGACATTCGATGAGTTCCCGAAAGAGTTCGATCAAGTCGTCAAAGTCATCATCAGCAAGCCAGACAAGACCCCGCTGAAGCCGACGGACGTGCCTTTTGTGGAAGTTGTCGCTTGCAAGGAAAAAACGACTGTCGCTCCCGGGGAAACTACGCCGGCGTCGCCTGTCGTATGCGATTACGAAGTCAAGCCGGAGACTGTCCAACAGCTGTTCACGTACGCTGATGGAGTGACTGCCACGCTTAAGGATACTGGCTTGGAATTTGTCTTCCCACAAGCCAGGGATGTCAAGGAAGTGATTGCTCGCACTCCAGACGCAGACAAACTTGTGGTTGTTCCCTTCGATGTTGCTGGAAAGGAGCTGTCGCCGATCGCTCTCATAAGCAACAAAAACGAAGACACTGCGACGCCAGTTGATCAAACCGATATAAAGCGAGTCGTCGTGAAGAAATCAGATGGATCGCCGCTTACACCCAACGATTTCACTGGTATTCACGTGATCGCCTGCCAACATCGTATGTAGTTGATTTTGGCCATTATTTTTGTCGATTATTACACGTCCTCTTGCAGCAGCTACGACTACACCTTCTTATCCAGCTACAACCACAGCTGCAGAAGGTAAAACTATCGAGGACCAAGTGCTTAATTACGTTTTGAATGTTTTGCAAGCAGGCCCATAGGTTTTTAAGCTAACGTTCTTGGTCGTCTGCATTAACGAGTACTTCTAATATTGCGAAATATTTCGCATCGCGCATTCCCTCTGTTCGCGAAGAGCGCGTATGTTTCATACCCATGCGTCCGCATCAACTGCCGCTCGTCAACAATCGATGGCGCATCTTTTGTACGCTGACAGAGGGGAGAGTCCGCATGCGTCCTCCCTGTCCTTTCCTTACTACTCATGGGCGCAATTGCATCTTTTAGTTGTGAGACAGCAATTTTTTCAGAAGATTGTCTGTATGAAGCGACAAAGTCCGATCTTGAGAAGCCACAGCCAGCCGAAGTTGGAGTAGGAGTGACGGCCGATGTGACGCCGACGGGCACGTTGGAGTTCCGCTTCGAGTCGCCGCGCACGGTTACAGACATCAAGATACAGACGACAACAGGAGAGCCGCTGCAAGTTCAGTTCATCAGCACCGAAGATGCTCTGACCCCGCCGACGCCGATCGCGCCTGGCAGCAGCCAGCCAGAAAACAACCCTGTTGATGAAAGCAATGTCCTCGTTGTGCGCATCACACGACCTGACGGTCAGAAGCTGTCCCCCAGCGATATCGTCACCGTCACGGTGGAAGCTTGCTTGCCACGTAAGTCCGTTGCGCGCTCGGTGTTATGTACAGCGACAAGTACGGCGTGAGGATTTTTTGAATGATGGAAGAATCTGAGTCAGCAAATAATTTTAAAGATTGGAAAGTCAGTTTCATTGTCAGAAATATGTATATCAAAGTCAGCTCAGTCGTTAGGCGATGATAATCTGTTCCTCTATACAAAGCATTCCGGACTCTATCTCATAAAACCATCTCAACATTCGACACTTTATACTCGGTACTCAGTTTGCACTGTCAGCATCACTTTTTCATTATATGAATTTGTGACTCACGCAATGATTGTAACCTAAATCTCGATATCCCATATGGCAAAGTGATAGTAAGAGTACGAATCGAGAGTTGAGTGGTGAATTTTGAGATAGGTTTATGAAAGAAGCCTCTAACCGTTAGGTTATAAATCAGGGTCTGAAATTAATTTTGATATCACAATAACTAACGCTAGTTATGGAATAACTTATTTCAGTTACGACGTCCTTGAACGCAATCACTCTGCCTCCGCACATGACGATGCCACCAGACTACACGGGAACAACTCCGCCAATGCCCACATTCCCGCCCACTCTATCCACAGTCAAGGCGACTACTACTACACGACCGCCACCAGCTCATGGTAGTGTTGAAAGGGAACCCAAGTCAAACTAAAATTTGACCTCTACATACTATTTCCACTTTAATAAGCACACTTTTCAATTCAAACATGACACTATTCAAATCAAAAAAGGACACTTTAGTGAACTGGCTTCATGGAAAAGTTTCCAATCTGATTTGAAAAACATTCTTATTAAACTGGAAATGGTACATAATCAAGGATATAGAATCTAAAATTTTCACTTTTTTAAAATCGAAATCAACGTTAAATGGATAAAAAGTGGGAAGAAAGTGGCGGTCGCAAATTGCTTAGGCTGTTGTTAAATTGAAAATATGGAAAGAGATTTTAGTATTGTTGAACATTTTTTATGTAAAACTGAAAACTGATACATATAGCATGTGTAATAGACAAATTTTAACAACCTGAGCATCATCCTTCAACCTTCACTTTCTTTACATGTATCGACCGTTCAGAGCTTATTTTAACGAAGAAATGTAAAATTTCTATTCTTAGTCATCGAATGCATATAGGAGTATCTAGGGCAATACATTGTTTGACTCGAATTTAAAAGAGCATTTTTCTTACCGAAAATGGATTTCAGACTGCGTATTCGAGTTGGACGCTGCCGATTTGAAGCGCGGATCGGAAACATTTAAGGATGCGCAATCGATTGTAACAAAGTCCACGAACACAGTTACTACCGTATTCCAATCGCCGCGTTTCGTAACGGAAATCCATTTGCAAACCGATGACGCGTCAACGGTCGATGTTACGGTCACCGACAAGAATGGAGTTGAACAAACTGTGGTAAGTACATTTTATGTATATCTGAGTAGAAAATGAATATGACTGTAACCTATTTCATATGAATATAGGTATATTTTAAATATGCAAATATTTGTAAAATATATTTCTATAAATGTTTAAGAAACATGGACATGAATACTTTCAAAATATGAGCATAATAACATTGAATAGAATTTTTAACTTAAAACACCATTTCCACTTTAATATGGACACTTTCCGAATCAGAGAGGACATTTTGCTAATTTAGTTTCACAAAAAAGTGTCCTATTTAATTTTGAAAGCGTCCTTATTAAAGTGGAAAGGGTCTAAATTCAAATGGCGTGCCCAACTATGCATTTGCGCTTCATTCCTTGCTCTTTTTCAGAGCAAACTGCCCACTGGCGTGGCTAGTCCAAAAGTTACGGATCTGCCGATGACGTTCTCCAATATCGTCAAGTTGATTGTAACTGCCAAGGATGTGTCAGCATTGCAATACCTGGAAGTTGTTGCCTGCGAGGCAATGCAAGAGCCTATGGGTAGCACTACGCCGCATACCTGCTTGGAGCCGCTGAGTAGCAGTGTGGACGTCGCCGCTGTGTTCAGCGCTAGCAGTGAATTGCCCCAGAACGCCGCGAAACAAGCCCGCCTTGACAAGGCCGGATGGATCCCTGAACCGTCGGATAATGCGCGCTATCTCGATGTTACGTTCCCAAGTCCGATCTACGTTAACGCCATCTCCGTAAAAACGACGGCCTCTAATGTTACCGTTCAAGTTGAAGAGACGCCTGGAGTCGAACAGTTTGAATTAGTTACGGTAGGTCGCTATTTAGGGTGCAATCTTTGTTCTCAAAGAAGCATTTTAAATGAAAATCCTCAAACTGCAGCATAGGTCTATGGATATGCCATCAATCACATAGATGCCGAATTCCCCTTTTTTTATAGAACAAGCTCTAAACGAATGAAAACCGTAAAAAAGTAGAGTCTGAAGGATGCTCAAGTTGTTTAAGTCTCAAATTTATATTCGATTTCTGAATTTTGCGCACAAAATGATCGAGAACAAATAAAAATCCATTCCAGATATTTGTATTGGGACAAGATAAACATTTACTCACTTAACGTAATGAGTCGCAAGAAAATAATTCTGAGTGATTGCAGGCGTTTGAAAAGAAACCGGAGGAGGAGCCGACAGCTGTACTCGAAGATACCAAAGTTTTCGATGCGCCGCGTCTAACACAGAAAGTTCGTTTCCATATCGGCGAAGGGTCGCCAGCTTCATCGTCGCTAAACGTGGAGGTGCACGGCTGTCAAGAGCTGATAACTGAAGCGCCAACCACTCCCGCCATCAACTGTCTCCACTTCATCAATCCTGACGACGCCAACGGCAGTCCAGACAAGCCTTCGTACGTCAACGACATGATCATTGTCCCAGAAGCAAATGGCAGCATTGCGGTCTATTTCAACGGCCCCGCCACCTTGTCGGACGTTGTATTGCAAACAGAAAAGGGCGGCAAATTTGAATTATTGGTCAGTCAGGACGGTGCTGACTTCGTTCCGTTCACCGATGCCGACGGCAAAGTGCATGTAAGTTTTCATTCATCGCAAAATGTGACATTTACTGTAGTCTTTTTTAATGAATTTATATAGTTCAATGAGGATATTTTTAGCATCAGAAAAAACAGTTTCCATATTGATTTGACTTGGGAGATGTTTCTTTCCGATATGGAAAATATTATCTTTGAATTGAAAAACATCCTGATTGTTTGATCTTTGAAGCAGCGATTGCCACAAACTATACAATGAATGTGTTTAGCTGGTTACAAGTGGACTTGAGAGTCCAGTACGCAACAAGCTCGATACACCTATTTCGGCTATCCGCGCCGTTCGACTCAGCCCGCTTGACAACAACAACAACAATTTCACAAATCTTGAGTTGAACGCCTGCGTGGAACAACCACCAAAAGTGACTGAACCTACCACAACAAGAGAGCCTGGTTTTGGTGGTGGCGTTGAGACAACGACAACCCAAGCTGGCTTCTCCGAGGCAACTGTTGACTACTCTGAGTGCACAGAACGTCTGCACATCAAGGACAAGCAGTTCACTGCGTCTAGTGGAGAAGCATCGAATGCAGTAGTCAGTGATGGTACTGAGCAACTATACTGGACAGCAGCCGATGGCGACACTGACGAGAGCCTGACCATTGACCTTGGTTATCCAATGGATGTGACCGGTTTTCTAATCAAGACAACGACTGTCGTTAAAGTGAAAGTTCAGTACAGTATGGATGGCGTGAACTTCCATGGCAACCAGGCCCTGCCGGCATTTAATGCTTTGCTCACAACTGATGGCTCAGAGAATCAGGTCGTCATGCAGAATAAGGACATTACAAGTGCGCGCTATATTCGCATCAGCGCAAAAGAAAAACTCAACGTCAACTTCCCCAGTGACCTACCTTTCATGGACTTGCTACCAGACCTACCCAAGTCCAATGGCGCAACCCTGGCCGTTGATGTCTTTGCCTGCGAGATGCCCAGTACGTTTACACTTCGAATAACTGAGTAGTAAGATCCTGATATAAGAGAGAATACAGGGGAACTGGAAAACATTCCCTTCAAACTTGTTAATAACAGCAATCAAGCTCTATCCTTTCAAGAGTTTCAACGTTGCTGGGTAATGTATATTTCTGGTCCAAAAACAAAGGAATAGATTAGACTTCCGTTTCCTGAGTTACGAATAAATTTGCTTGTTTTTGAGCACTATAAACCAAAATTGTTCTACTTATAGGCTAAAGTTTGTGTGCATTACAAATCACACATTTGCAACGGCTAATGAACTGCTACATGGCGCAAGCCAAATCTTCTATTATGTGAAAATCCCTTTATGTGTTGGTAGCATAGTGAAAGACATGATAAATAGCCAAATGCCTCTTATATTTGGGTCTCTTGAATCAGGGTTTCTTTTCTTCTAAGTCTTCCTATACTTAAAGATTTCATTCATATCTGAGTTCTACAATACTTCATTTCTAATCATTAATTAATATTTGCAGCAACTGTACCGCTGACAACTCGATTAACAACACCATCCATTGTCACAGCACCACCAACTACATCAGGAGGATCTGCTGCTACTACAAATGGAATTGTGTCTCAGCATCCTTCATCTCTTTCACCACAAGAGTTCACAACTCCATCAGGAGAATCAAGGACGTCGGGCAAAGAAACACCTCTTCCCTGTCTTCACTTCATCGATGCAAATGAAATTCTGAAAGGAATCCCTATCACTTATCCAGAGAGTGGTGCCGTTGCAAAACTGCTCCCAGAAGGATCAATTTTGCTCACATATACGGAACCAAGAATCCTAGAAAGTGTTTCCACCAAAGCAGCAAAAGACTTTGTCATTCTTCCACTACTGAACTCAGCTCAAGTAGCACCCACCATCCCTCTCAAATCAGGCCAAGGAGAATATGTTGAAACTGAAATCGCAAATATACCAGTAACAGCTGTCATCATCAAAAAGAGTGATGGTTCCAGCATTCAACCACAAGAACTCGATGGTATCAAAATTCACGCCTGTCAACAAGGTAAAAAAAAATCATAATATTACTTCAGTCATAATTTCACTTTTCTTCTTATAGCGACAACAACGCAAATGTTTACAACAACACTACAACAAAGACCAACTACAATAAGTATACCACCAATGGTTAATGCTCCATCAACAAAAGAAACACCAGTATCTACAACAGGAATCCATGAAGAGCCTATTACTATGTTCACAGTTAAACAGAATGAATCTCCTCAGTTCACAACTTCTCCCAGTCACCCTGGAGAGACAATCCCACCAGGAATCAGCTTCCCAGGCATGACTGGTCAGCCAACTCCTCCCACTGGTGAAGTACCATCATTCCCTACAGTTCCTGGTCAGACCACAACCACCCTCCTACCTGGACAGACAATCCCACCAGGTATCAGCATTCCTGGTGTTACTGGTCAATCCACTCCTCCATCTGGTGGCGTGCCTTCATTCCCTACAGTACCTGGCCAGATAGCAACCCTCCTGCCTGGACAGACTATGCCACCAGGTTTCAGCATTCCTGGTGTTAATGGTCAGTCCACTCCTCCATCTGGTGGCGTGCCGTCATTCCCTACAGTTCCTGGTCAGACAACAACCCTACTGCCAGGTCAAACCATGCCACCAGGCATAAGCATCCCTGGCATAACTGGTCAGCCAACTCCTCCATCTGGTGAAGTACCATCGTTCCCTACAGTTCCTGGCCAGACAACAACCACCCTCCTGCCTGGACAGACAATCCCACCAGGTATCAGCTTCCCAGGTGTTACTGGTCAATCCACTCCTCCATCTGGTGGCGTGCCTTCATTCCCTACAGTACCTGGCCAGATAGCAACCCTCCTGCCTGGACAGACTATGCCACCAGGTATCAGCATTCCTGGTGTTACTGGTCAGTCCACTCCTCCATCTGGTGAAGTACCATCGTTCCCTACAGTTCCTGGCCAGNGTACCATCGTTCCCAACAGTTCCTGGCCAGACAACAACCACTCTTCTGCCAGGACAAACTATGCCACCAGGCATAAGCATCCCTGGCATCACTGGTCAGTCATCTCCTCCAGGTGGTGAAGTACCATTGTTCCCAACGGTACCTGGTCAAACAACAACCACACTACTACCAGGACAGACAATGCCACCAGGAATCAGCTTCCCAGGCATAACTGGTCAGTCATCTCCTCCAGGTGGCGAAGTACCATTGTTCCCAACGGTACCTGGCCAGATAACAACCCTCCTACCTGGACAGACTATGCCACCAGGTATCAGCATGCCTGGTGTTACTGGTCAGTCCACTCCTCCATCTGGTAGCATGCCATCATTCCCTACAGTGCCTGGTCAAACAACAACCACACTACTACCAGGACAGACAATACCACCAGGAATCAGCTTCCCAGGCATAACTGGTCAGTCATCTCCTCCAGGTGGTGAAGTACCATCGTTCCCAACAGTTCCTGGCCAGACAACAACAACTCTTCTGCCAGGTCAAACTATGCCACCAGGCATAAGCATCCCTGGCATCACTGGTCAGCCAACCCCTCCCACTGGTGGAGTACCACTGTTCCCTACTGTTCCTGGTCAAACTACAACTACTGTTGTACCAGGACATTCAGGACAAACAATGCCACCAGGTATAGTTTGAATGAGACAAGCGCACATTGAATTAATATAAATATTAAGTGAACTCTCTCTTTTTTGGCTTGATTTTGCTGAAATCTTAAAATCCGCTACTATTGATTTATTTATTAAGGCTAAAAGGCGACTTGTACACGATCGCTACCATAATTGAAGGCGCGTAATTTGAGTTGCGTTGCGGAAGACTTCTTAGCTATAACAATGCTGTACGGTGCAATTTGAATGCAAACATAGTAATTAGGCAAGAATCACTTTAAGACCTTTCTTGTACCTTTCGTCCATTACCCTGACTATGAATTATCATACAGCGCTTTTACTCAATGTAGTCACTTTAAAAGTTAGAGAGGACGAGTTTCATTTCTAGTTGTTCAGAAAATTCATTTCTGTTTTGAAATTTTTTTTATTAAGAATAGAAATGGTAGATTAATCATTCATAGTCATGAAAAAAACAGGAAAAAAATGCTGACATTTGAAAGTCAATTTCATACACATGTTCTTGTTTAAATGGTTTAGTATACATCAATTACGCCCATTAGTGAGAAATATTTATGAATAGTCATGCCTTAATTTCGTTATTCAGTGGCTATTCGATACATAAACTTCACATAGCCCAAACAAATAATTTGCTCCTTTTCCGTTTCTTCACTAAAGCAATGTGCTCAAATCAGGTTGCAGATAGTGAACAAAACAAAGGGACAAAACTAGCCATTCAACAAATATCTGCCTCTCTTTTCTTCACTGTATTAATATTCTAGGCTACACTGGTCAAACAACTTCTCCAGCTGGTGGCGTATCATCATTCCCTACAGTTCCTGGTCAAACAACAACCACCCTTCTCCCAGGACAAACAATGCCACCAGGAATCAGCTTCCCGGGCATTACTGGTCAGTCAACTCCTCTAGGTGGCGAAGTACCATCGTTCCCTACAGTACCTGGTCAAACCACAACAACTGCTGTACCAGGACATCCAGGACAAACTGTACCACCAGGTATCAGCTTCCCAGGCATGACTGGTCAGCCAACTCCTCCATCTGGTGAAGTTACATCATTCCCTAATGTACCTGGTCAGACAACTACAACATTTGTACCTGGTGGAGTGCCATCATTCCCCACAGTACCTGGTCAGACAACAACCACACTTCTGCCAGGACAGACAATGCCACCAGGTATTAGCATCCCTGGCATCACTAGTCAGCCAACTTCTCCATCAGGCACTGCTCCATCGTTCCCTACCATACCTGGTCAAACGACAACAACAACAATCGTATCTGGGGGAGTGTCATCACTTCCTACTATCCCTGGTCAACCTACCACAATTGTTATACCGGGACATACAGGTCAAACTATGCCACCAGGCATGACTGGCCAGCCAACTCCTCCATCCGGTGAAGTTACATCATTCCCTACTGTGCCTGGTCAGACAACTACAACAATTGTACCTGGTGGAGTGTCATCATTCCCCACGGTACCTGGTCAGACAACAACCACACTTCTGCCAGGACAGACAATGCCACCAGGCATCAGCATCCCAGGCATCACTGGTCAGCCAACTCCTCCATCTGGTACTGTTCCGACCTTCCCCACAGTTCCTGGTCAAACCACCACAACCATTGTACCTGGTGGAGTGTCATCATTCCCTACAGTTCCTGGTCAAACCACCACAACCATTGTACCTGGTGGAGTGTCATCATTCCCTACAGTTCCTGGTCTGACAACAACCACACTTCTCCCTGGACAGACAATGCCACCAGGCATCACCATCCCTGGCATCACTGGTCAGCCAACTCCTCCAACTGGTGGTGTGCCATCATTCCCAACAGTACCTGGCCAAATCACCACAACAGTTGTACCTGGTGGAGTGTCATCTTTCCCCACAGTACCTGGTCAGACAAGAACCACCCTCCTACCTGGACATCCAGGTCTAACTATGCCAACAGGTATACTCAAAAGCAGAAGAGAGTACATTGATGCAGCATGAAAAGATGCGCACTATTTGGCTTTTTGCTAATATACAGCAATTCTGGCGTTGATTTTGCTAGAAATGTTTCTAACAGTTTAAGTTGATTAGTTATTATAAATTCCCACTTAACAAGGACAGTTTCAGTTTGAGAAAAGACATTACTGTGCTGATTTGATAGGGAAAATACCGTTTCTGAAATGAAAAATATCCTTTTTCATGTAGAAATTTTTTCTAAAACATTCATTGACACAAGGAAGAGCTTAAATGTACATAGATGTGAAAGAAGCTTTTCCTAACATAAGCAATATTTGAGTCTTTCATTATCCATTCATAGGCACATTTTCAATGATCATTTCAGTGGAGCCACACTATTTGGCACTTGCCTAGTCATGACTTTACATAAAAAACTGCACACGGGGTTTTCAAAATTATTGCTCTTCTTCCTTGTACACTTAAATGTTGCGCACTTCTCAATCTCTAATTTGTGAAATATCTAGCACTGAAATTCGCGCCACGAAAGATATCTTCAATGATCTACTTTCAATTACCTAACATTTTAGGCTACACTGGTGAGTCAACTACTACTACCAGCGGCGTGCCATCATTCCCCACAGTACCTGGACAAACAACCACAACAAGAGTACCTGGTGGAGTGTCATCATTCCCTACTGTCCCTGGTCAAACAACCACAACCATTGTCCCTGGTGGAGTGCCATCATTCCCTACAGTTCCTGGTCAGACAACAACCACACTTCTGCCAGGACAGACAATGCCACCAGGTATCAGCATCCCAGGCATCACTGGTCAGCCCACTCCTCCATCAGGCACTGCCCCATCGTTCCCTACCATTCCTGGTCAAACCACTACAACCATTGTACCTGGTGGAGTATCATCATTCCCTACAGTTCCTGGTCAGACAACAACCACACTTCTCCCTGGACAGACAATGCCACCAGGTATTAGCATCCCTGGCATCACTGGTCAGCCAACTCCTCCATCTGGTACTGTTGCGACCTTCCCCACAGTTCCTGGTCAAACCACCACAACCATTGTACCTGGTGGAGTGTCATCATTCCCCACAGTTCCTGGTCAGACAACAACAACCATTGTACCTGGTGGAGTGTCATCATTCCCTACAGTTCCTGGTCAGACAACAACTACACTTCTCCCTGGACAGACAATGCCACCAGGTTTCAGCATCCCAGGCATCACTGGTCAGCCAACTCCTCCATCTGGTACTGTTCTGACCTTCCCCACAGTTCCTGGTCAAACCACCACAACCATTGTACCTGGTGGAGTGTCATCATTCCCCACAGTACCTGGTCAGACAACAACTACACTTCTGCCAGGACAGACAATGCCACCAGGCATCAGCATCCCAGGCATCACTGGTCAGCCTACCCCTCCATCTGGCACTGTTCCATCGTTCCCTACAGTTCCTGGTCAGACCACAACCACCCTCCTGCCTGGACAGACAATGCCACCAGGAATCAGCTTCCCAGGCATCACTGGTCAGCCAACTCCTCCAACTGGTGGTGTGCCATCTTTCCCAACAGTACCTGGCCAAATCACCACAACCATTCTGCCTGGTGGGGTACCATCATTCCCTACAGTTCCTGGCCAGACAACAACAACACTACTCCCAGGCCAAACCATGCCACCAGGTATTAGCATCCCAGGCATCACTGGTCAGCCAACTCCTTCATCAGGTACTGTTCCATCGTTCCCAACGGTACCTGGCCAAACAACCACAACAATTGTACCTGGTGGTGTGTCATCACTTCCTACTATCCCTGGTCAAACAACCACAACAAGTGTACCTGGTGGAGTCTCATTATTCCCTACTGTACCTGGTCAGACAACTACAACTCCTGCACCTGGTGATGTTTCATCTTTCCCTACTGTACCTGGGCAAACAACAACTCGTACTCCAGGTAATTTCAGATCTCATTGTTTTTTGTAGGAAATTTTGGGAAGTAGTACTGCTGGATGTTAATTGTTCCTTGAAAACGTTTATAGGCTTTCTTTATGGATTGCTTGTAAATTAGAATTGATCGCTTACGTTTTGACTCTATCTAAGTATATTTGTGTTTGCTATTTTTGTGATTATATCAAATATTCAAATTAATAGCGTCAGGGTTTAGGGAGCTTCCTGGGAATGAGTGTGCAGTAGGCTCCACCTAAGTGTAATGATCAGATAGGTTTGTTCTAAGGTCGGGATGGGTTTTAGAGGTGTGATATTTAGTAATGCTCCTTTATCCATTTCAAACTGTTGGTGGTTGTTGTTATCCTTTAATTAAGACAAATATTATTTTAAATGTCATGCATAAGCACTACTGTTGCATAAATTGGATCAGACTGAATATGAGTTTTAAATAGTTTTTTGAATATTTAGCTTTATATGAGCACGTTTAGTTCTTTGATTTGGCAGATTTAATGTAATTAATAATCAGTATTTTGCGCAATCGAACCAAACTTGTTCAGGTGTCTGCCTTGGTTAATGGTTGTGATGTTATCTACATTTTTAAACTTGTTTCTTGTTTCTGTTTTAATCACCTGCTTATGCTTTTGGTAGGCTGTTGCGTAGTCTTGCAACGTATGAAGTACTATCATGCTTGACTGCCTTTCGGAGTCGCATTCATTGAGTAATGTTGCAACTGTTCTAAAAAAGCTATTTTTAGAATCCCCAGTGTTCGTAACAACGGCAGGAATCCCGAAAATCACTGGAACAACTGGACATACCACTGTCGTTGTTATTACTTCTGAGAGTGTTTCTGTGGTCACAACATCATCACCATGTAAAATTTGCTGATAATTTGATTTGTTTACTAATTAGAAATGTTGCAGTGAGTTGTATCTATGAGGTTCGAGGAGAAGCTCTGGTGAATGGCCCTGTTGGATATGCTGGCGGCAATAGCGTTAAGATTGTCGATGGATCTCTCTTATTCGAATTCCGACAGCCGCGTACTGTCAGCGAGGTTGTTGCGCAGACAAAGGATGGTCGCAACTTGGTTGTATCAACGCGTGCCAGCGATGACAAAGTGATTGGTGCAGACAAGGTATGCCTGTGGTCTTGTTTGTCCAATGATAACCCTAATTTAGACGGCGCCATCCAACTCTGATGTTCCTTTGGCAACATATGTTGAGCCAGCTGAGGAAGGTGTTCAAAAGATTCTCTTCTCAAGCAGTAGTCCAATCACGCCTCAAGACATTGTGTATGTCAAGGTGGTTGCCTGCAAAGAACAGGAAACAACATTGATGCCTCCAACAACTCCAACAACTCCACGTATGATTAGCTTGCATGGCTAAATTGCGAAATAACAATAGCTTTTAGGAGACGGCGAATGGACGCCATGGACAGAATGGTCAACCTGCAGCGTGACTTGCGGAGCTGGTAGTCAGACGCGAAAACGAGAGTGTGCAGACCCTGCTCCAAGCGTCGGTGGCAAGGGATGTCGCGGCGAGAGTCAGGAAATGAAAGACTGCACCGCACCAAAGTGCACAGGATCGACTCCAATTGCTCCAGGAAGCACTACCCCGAGCGCGCATGGAGAAATAACTACTCCTCCCACTGACTGTGTCTACCAAGTAAACCCTGAGCAACTGACCAAGCAGCCACGTACATTTGATGAGGGTGTTACGGTCGAGTTCACGCCAGATGGAACGATTGAATATACGTTCCCCACTCCCCGCGACATAACAAACGTCAAAGTACAGTCGCCGTCCCCTGTGGAACTTGTCCTTGTGCCTGTGTATCAAAACGGCACTCAAGGCGCCCCACAACCGCTCAACAGCGCTCCATCGAAACCAAGCGAAACGCCATTGAACCAACCCGACGTCGTTCGAGTCATTGTGAAGCCAGCTAACGACCAACCTTTGAAACCAACTGATATTACCACAGTGGAAGTGGTCGCTTGCGAACACGGTAATTTTGGTTTTTTAGGGACGTGCCACAATGCAACTGCGTGTAGCGACGCGCCGCGGCGGTGTCTTGACCTGCGGCGTGCAACGACGTGCCGCGGCTAATGTTTGGATTTTGCCCCAAGGCCGGTAGTCGCGGCGGACGACGCTGTCGCATTTCGTTGCATTGTGGCGCGACCTTGAGAGGTAGAGCGTACTAAATTACCATTGTGCTTGCTGCAGTTTCATCTACAACTCCACGAGGCGTCACCACGCAACCTGGCGCGACTGTGCCTGAAACGGCTGGCCAATCAACTGCTACCACGACTGTAGCTAAGCTTACGACAGTGGTAAATCCCGAATGCGACTACTCGATCACTGGCGAACGACTGATGCAAAATACGCCTAAAGTGTTTGAAGACGCAAGCGTTCAGCTCAATGCTGATGGCGATATTGTTTTCAAATTCGATGAACCAAAACTGATTACTGGAGTTTACGCGCAAGCCAGTACAAACACGCATTTCGATATCTTGCCACAACTGAACGGACGACCGAACGCTTTGCTGGTAAGGCTATAATCTGACGAGATCACAGTAGTAAAAAGCAGAGTTGTAAGTAGTATAGTATACTGTGGGGCCTACTATATGCACAGATTGGAAGATGGAAGTATCGCATACTTTTAGCATCTCATTCTTATGCACATGAGTTTGTGCACAAAACAGCTGCGCAAACACTCGGAAAAGCGGAAATTGTTGTCTCTGATTGCATGACAGTCATAGTCAAATGTTATGTCGATGATAATAACGAGGCACGTAAAGTATACGGTGTTCTAACTAAAGAATCCTCGAATTTTTGTATATTGTAATATATTAGACTGTATAAACTATCATAATAGTAGTAGGAATAGATAGATGAGCATCGTATGTTCCTCGGGGGAAGTTTAAGAGTAGCACTATATTATAGAAACTGCTGTACATTTCTTATAATACGGCGTCGTCATTCTGTGACTTTAGGCAAGCGATGTGAAGAAGGACGAGCCTGTCGAGACAGTGTTCAAGAAACCAGTTGTCGCAGATGAACTCGTCGTCAAGGGATCGTCTGCAAAGGTCTCCTCGCCCGGGGAACTGATACGTCTGACGATCTTCGGCTGTACGCATGCTACAAGTACAGTAGTCGTGCCATCGGGAGCGAATACTACCACCACAATAACTCCTACGACCCTCAAACCGATCGCACCAACTTCAGTAACAACAGCGGCGCCATCCACGACGGCATCCACTACACCTATGACATGCGAATATTTGCCATGGTCCGAGTGGTCGCCATGCAGTAAGACCTGCGAACTTGGTCAACAGGTCCGCTCACGATCGCCTATCAACGCCCATTGTGAAAATAGTAAGTAGTACATCGTAAAATTTTGTTTCTAATACCTTCTTCGACCCTATTTCGCTTGAACTCAATTACGAGACTGGAGATCAGTTGGCTGCATCTTATATCCGTTGATATCGGGTCGTTATGGCTGAAATATGATACTCAGTTGGCTGAGCTCTGATAGCTGTATCTGAACGTCTCTGAAATGAGGTCCAGGGCTACAATCGCATTAACTGGGCCACTTTTTAAGTATATCGTATGAGGGCTCTTTAACGTTGATTTACCAGCGCGACAGTTCTCGCAAGTGTCAAAATCGATATTGGACTTGGATGTATCAGGATCCCCTCACAGGCTGGAAGATTACGGTAGCTGGAGCGCATGCATTTGAGTAGGAGCAAAAATATTCGCAGGAAGACGATTAACAGAAGAATTAAGGCAAGCTAAATGATCGATTTGTTTGTTTCAGGCGCTCAGAGTGAAGTGCGCGACTGCAACCCGGATCCTTGCCCAGTTGAGTGCGTCTGGTCGCAATGGACGCCTTACACTCCGTGCTCGGCCAGCTGCAATGGAGGCTCACGGTCACGTAGCCGCGAGGTTCAGACGCCGGCGAAGAACGGCGGTGCCGATTGTATTGGAGAGCAAACTCAGAGCGAGAGCTGCAACTCAGAAAGCTGCAGTGGCGGTGCGTTTCTACAATTTTCGGGGCCGATATCACAAAATATTTTGAGTACAACAACGCTGTGAAATTGACCGCTGAACAGTGTGGGGATGAGGACAGCTCACACTACCAGGGGGAGACGTGCGAAGAGTTGGCCGTTATTCATTACTGCAAAAAGCGTTTCTCAAAAATACGCCCCTGGGCAATTAGCAAGAAATAGCCATTTTAGGACTTTTGCCTAAACTTTGAGAATATGTCTCTGGTTAATTACCAAGAAGTGTTTCAAATACAAGCCCCGGGACGTAATTCAAAAGGAGTATATTTTCGAGAGTCTCCAGTACTTCGCCACAGCGCTTTTAAAAAGATGTTCCTGAAACAGTAGCTGGGTTGGGACGGCGCGATTATGTCCCCAATCCACATACGCCGACTTCCTTCATACAAAAGCGAAATAGTGCACAATGTACTTCTCATTTGCTTGCAGAGGCGAAATGCGAGAGCAACAAAGTGTGGACAGAGTGCGCCCACAAGTGTCCGTTGACGTGCGCCGATTTGGCACACGAAAACGCCACCTGTATCGAAGATGAAGACTGCCAGCCGGGTTGCCGCTGTCCAGCGGACATGGTGGAGAACGACAAAGGCGTCTGCGTCCATCGCAATGAGTGCGCCTGCTATGACAAGTACGGCAAGAAGTACGAGCCCGGTTTCTCAATCGTCGAC